>SJYC01117490.1:0-17263 GCA_006408675.1 Madoqua kirkii
TACCCTTTGCATATTCTTGGATAATTCAGGCATTTTCTCATGGTATCCCAACTGTGTAGATCATTTTTTTCCTAAGTTCAAAAACTGTTTTCCCCCACAGCCTTTTAAGAAACTAATCTCCCACTAATCTTGGTGTTTGAGCATCTGAAGTCTTGTCAGTTCCTGAATAAAGCTAAATTCCCTCTTGCCTGAAGACTTAACATCATTCCCTGACTCCAAACAGCTCTACTGCTGGCAGCCTTTTCACATACTGCCTATTAAAGCTAAAATTTCATATTATATCAGATTGTTTCTTCTCCTCTCTTGTTTCATTTATTTCCAGTAATCTCTGAGTTTCCAAATGCCACAGAGTTGACCTCCTTTCAGTTTCCCACCCTAGAGTGAAGCTGAGCAACAAAACACTCATGACTTATGAAAAACGAGCACAAGTCCAATAAAATTCTCTTTTTGCTCCCACTTTCACTCTCTCCTGCTCCAAGTAGAAGCCTCAGGATTCACAGCTTTCTTAATAAAATTTCTCTTTCCCTAAAGCAAGAGATACATTGTCACCCTTCTATTTTAACTTTTATGTGGAGTACATTATGAGAAATGCTAGACTGGATGAAACACAAGGTGGAATCAAGAAAGCTGGGAGAAATATTAACAACAGATAGGCGGATGACACCACATTTATTTCAGAAAGCGAAGAATAACTAAAGAGCCTCTTAATGAAAGTGAAAGAGGAAAGTGAAAAAGTTGACTTAAAACTCAACATTCAGAAAACAAAGACCATGGATGGCATCCAGTCCCATTACTTCATGGCAAATAGATGGAGAAACAATGGAAACAGTGACAGATTTTATTTGGGGAGGCTCCAAAATCATCACAGATGGTGACTTCAGCTATGAAATTAAAAGAAGCTTGCTCCTCAGAAGAAAAGCCATGACCAACATAGTCAGCATATTAAAAAAAAAAAACAGACATTAATTTGCTGACAAATTCTTCTAATCAAAGCTTTGGTTTTTTCCTGTAGTCATGTGTGGATGTGAGAGCTGGACTATAAAGAAAGCTGAGCACTGAAGAACTGATGCTTTTGAACTGTGGTGTGGAGGAGACTCTTGACAGTCCCTTAGACTGCAAGAAAAAAAAAAAAACAGACATTAATTTGCTGACAAATTCTTCTAATCAAAGCTTTGGTTTTTTCCAGTAGTCATGTGTGGATGTGAGAGCTGGACTATAAAGAAAGCTGAGCACTGAAGAACTGATGCTTTTGAACTGTGGTGTGGAGGAGACTCTTGACAGTCCCTTAGACTGCAAGGAGATCCAACCAGTCCATCCTAGGGGAAGTCAGTCCTGAATATTCATTAGAAGGACTGATGCTGAAGCTGAAACTCTAATATTTGGCCACCTGATGTGAAGAAATTGACTGTTTGGAAAAGACTCTGATGCTGGGCAAGATTGAAGGCAGGAGGAGAAGGGGATGACAGAAAATTAGATGATTGGCTGGCATCACTGACTCAATGGACATGAGTTTGAGGAAGCTCCAGAGTTGGTGATGGACAGGGAAGGCTGGTGTGCTGGACTTAATGGGCTCAGAAAGAGTTGGTCACAACTGAGTGAATGAACTGAACTGAAGTGAAAGCAAGAGAAATAAATGCTTAATTTTCTTTTTTGCTTTTCAAAGAAAGAACTGTAAGCCATCTCTTCCTACACTTGCTAAGCCCTAGGTGACAATTAAAACTGGAACAAAAACAACCAATGAATATTCATGTAAAGAAGGTGGTAAGTCACCACAAAATTCAGCATTTCAGATCAGCTTAGTTCATTTCAGTTTAGTCACTCAGTCCTGTCCGACTCTTCGTGACCCCATGAACCAGTGGCCACTTGATGTGAAGAACTGACTTGTCTGAAGACACCCTGATGCTGGGAAATATTGAAGGCAGGGGGAGAAGGGGACAACAGAGGATGAGATGTTTGGATGGCATCACTGACTTGAGGACATGAGTTTGAGTAAACTCTGGGAGTAGGTGATGGGCAGGGAAGCCTGATGTGCTGCAGTCCATGGGGTCACAAAGAGTTGGACACGACCAAGGGGCTGAACTGAACTGAACTCTCCCAAGGTTTTGCCTCTTCCTGGGGTTTAAAGACAAGGTATTGGGTGTGAATGAGAGCTGGCAGGGGGCAGGGTGTGCATGTGTGTGGTGCACACTTGTTCCAGGAAAGACCACTTCTCTCTCTGGACTATCACTCAATCCAGAGCTATCTTCTTAGGCTGCAGGTCGTGAGGATGTTGCCATTTGTAGATAGGGCTTGTGGGAGGCAGAGGAACACTTCCAGAAGCAGAGGGGGAAGGTGGAAGAGCAACAAGCTGAACTCTGGCCAGAGCACTCACTTCAAAACAGGACTCAAAGGGGGTGTGAAGCTGCTTGTTCAGGGACAAAGAATCTTCCGGTGTCCAGTCTGCTGGCTTCTCGAGTATTCCTCAGCTCAGTCTCAGTGCAGTAGACTGCCTGTAGGAGGGCCCCCTGCTCCACGTGGGATCTCATGGAGCTTCCCAAGCACCCACTGGGACACCCTGTGCCTGGTGAGCGTGCTTAGTCACTCAGTTGTGTCTGTCTCTTTGCGACCCTATGGACTGTAGGCCCTCCAGGCTCCTCTGTCCAGGGGATTCTCCAGGAAAGAATACTGGAGTGGGTAGCCATTCCCTTCTCCTGAGGATCTTCCTGACCTAGGGAAGATCAAATCCCAGTCTCCTGCATTGCAGGGGAATTCCTCATTGGTGAGCCACCAGGGAAGCCCATCTATGCCCTAGTTACTGCTGTTGGGTAATAAACTGCCCCAAACTTAGTGGTGTAAAAAAATGACTTTGTAATCCTTGCAGATTCTGTGGGTCAGGAATCTGGAGAGAAGCCTGTGGGGATGGATGGCTCATCTCTATTTTCTGGCGTGAAGACTCAAAGGTTGTGTTACCTTGGGCAAGACGTGTCACAGTCTGTCTCAATGCCTTCATCTATGTGGTGAGAATGATGTTAGTACTTACGGGATTTTGGAAAAGGGTAAATTAATCAGTGGTGTGTGTAAAGGGTTTCTAGGTGTGTCTGCAGTGAATGCTTACTCTGCTGATGGTCGGTTAGAATGATCTCATTCAATTCTCACAGCAGTCCTTTGAGGCAGGTACTGTTATGCTGCCCATTTTATGGATGAGGACACTGAGACACAGGGGTCATTTTGTTCCCTTAGTGCCATTGAAGGGTGGGACACAGGAGGCTTCTAGAGAAGGAATCTCAAGGAGACTTCATCAAAAGAGAACATTCTTTCTATAAAGGGGGAATCATTTGCCAAGCCCCAGAATTGAGTTGGCATACGGGGTACACGTGGAGCTGCCTGTGGAGTGTGGCTGGAACCTCAAAATCAAGAAAAAGTAGTGATGAGAATGAGGAGAAAAGGGTGGCAGGACTCGGTGAGGCCCATGTGCTTATCCGCAGATGAACATTTACTGGTTCCTATTATGTGCTGGGCCTTGTACTCAGTTTAAGAATATATTAGTAGGTCTCTCCTGTCTCTATCAGTTAGGGTGCATTTGGCTGGGACTCAGACACCTGAATAACAATGACTCAAGGAAGTAAAGGGATTTTCCTCACATAGTAATAAATCTGGAGCCAAGCAGTACAGGGCTGATGCAGCAGCTCAGAAGCCACTGGGTACTCTATCTCCTTCCATCTTTCTGGTACACCAGATTTAATTTGTGAGGCCTATTCTCATAGTTGCAAAATAGCTGCTGCCCCTCCAGACATCACATTATAATTCAGGCATAAAAAATGGGGGAGAATAAAGGACAAAAATAGAAGAGAGTTGAGCTAGCTGCATCTGTCCTCTTTAAGAAAGCCCTGCAGAAAGCCAGACTATGCTGCAGGCCAGCTGAACTGCAAAAGAATTTGGGAACGAGAATTGTTTTGTCCACTTCCCTGGAAAAAAACTGATGCCCTCTAAGCTTTGAAGGAGTGGGGAATGGCTGTCTTGGAGGCAGTCAGTATTTTCTGTCATGGGAGTTCAGGTTGAAGGAAAGAGATATACATATGAACAAATTATTCTAGGCATATCAAAGAAGTAAGTCAAGGGTGCAGGGGAGCTCGGGAAGGGCTGTCAGACCCAGGGAGGGCTTCTCTGACTCAGTCTTAGGAACAGCAGGAGGGAGCAGAGAAGAAGAGCAGAAGGCAAGGGGAAGGGAGCCCACCGTAAGAATAATCATGGGAAGCCTGGATTCATGTTCCCACGTTCACGTTCACTGGGTTACTGTGCCTTGGTTTGGGATTGGCTGGTGACTTCATCTGGCTATTGCACCGCTAAGAACATGACCCCGCTGGGCTTGCTTTCTGGCCCTCTTGGGACCTGCCGTGAGAAGAGCATGTCCTGGGTAGCTTCTCAAAAGAAAGGAGTGAAGAACTCAGGATATATAATCTGAGACCATTTTAACCCTGAAATCTTGCCTTACTTTTAAAACATTATGCAGATGTATGTTTCCCAATGAATTTCACTGGGAATCAACAAAAATAAGGTATTTTTGGCTCATGTACGCATCTTGGAGGCTAATTTTGACCATGTTTAAACTTATTGCAGTTGCTGTGGTTCTATCGCTAAATTCCCCAAGGTTTGTTCATCACTCTGTCTCTAGTTTCCAGAACCTTGGTACTTAACAGGTTGTCAGTAAATATTGGATAACTGAATGGATGAATGATGCATGAGCAGCTCTTATATTCTAGAGAGAGAGTGAGACAGGAAAATGGAAGATGGAAGCAAGGTGTCTTAAGTGTGGAGGGTGGAGAGGCACAGTTTTGCAGGAGCCTCGAGTTCTACCTCGAAATCTGTGTAAGAGAGATGGGGGAGATGCCAATTTTATGAGCTGCGTGCAACTTACGAATATATTTTGGCACAGGCAGAAGATTTCTAAGAGGATGTTTATGAATCAGAGTGTTTTTTAGATTTATGCATTTCAATTAAATTCAATCTATTATATGAAATTGTTGTTGCAGTCACTCTCTGTACACTAATTAGCAATCAAAATGCTGACAAGTTGAGCAGATTCAGCAAAGGCTGGCAAAGATGATCCCTGATTTACTGGAAAACAAAGTTATTAAGCGTGTGAGAGTCTTTCTAATAATCTCTGCTTAATGAGTTCTGGAAACTTGCCGAAGATCTAGGCAAGCATTCAAGCCTGATTCCTCTCAAATTTTAAAAATGTAGGTGCTGTTTTTATCCGCCACAGATTATCCTGACTAGAGAAAAATGGTGAATGAACCCCCAGATCTCTCCCTGCTATGTGGGTGAAGGAGTAGAAGAAGTACCAGATGGGGGTTTAAGTTGATTCCAGGGGCCACATCTCCCTCCCACCCTTCTGTGGGTGGTGGGCTTCCTCAGGTCAGGGGCCCTGCCAGCTGAGCTTAAGGTTACCAGCTCAAGTACAGTGCTGGACTGTATACAGCAGGTGCTCATTGTCATTGTTGATCGGATATGTGATTGGTTGTTCAGTCGCTCAGTCATGTCCGACTCTTTGCGACACCAAGGACTGCAGCACGCCAGGCCTCCCTGTCCATCACCCACTCCTGGAGCTTGCTCAAACTCATGTCCATTGAGTCAGTGATGCCATCCAACCATCTCATCTTCTGTCATCCCCTTCTTCTCCTGTCTTCAATCTTTCCCAGCATCAGGGTCTTTTTCAGTGAGTCAGTTCTTCACTTCAGGTGGCCAAAGTATTTGAAGCTTCATCTTTAGCATCAGTCCTTTCAATGAATATTTAGGGTTGCCTTTTTTTAAGATTCACTGGTCTGATCTCCTTGCAGTCCAAGGGACTCTCAAGAGTCTTCTCCAACACCACAGTTCAAAAGCATCAGTTCTTTGGAGTTCAGCTTTCTTTGTGGTCCAACTGTCACATGCATACACAACTACTGGAAAGAACCATAGCTATATGGAAATCATTAGTATGGAAACTGAAGCCCTTAAGCTTAAAAAAAAATTGTTAAACTTACAGAAAAATTGAAAACTTGTACCCTTCACCTAGATTCAGTTCAACATTTGCTGTATTTGATTTCTTTCTTTCTATAAGACTGTATCTGGGCCTCTATATCTACTGTGCACAACACACCTATATGTAGCTTGTGGAAATAAATTCTGACTATCATGACATTTCACACCTAAATCCTAAAACTTTACTACAAATCTCTTGAGAGCAAAGATACTTTCCTAGATCATTTTTTTTCCATTAAAAATAGCAATTGTTTTAACTGTATAATATCCAGTCTATGCTCATAGTTTCTCAGTTTCTCAGCTCTTCTAAGAATGTGTTTTATAGCTTAAAAAAAAAAGAATCCAGATAAAAACCAGAAAGCAGTTCAGACACATGCATTACATTTGGTTGTTGTGTCTCTCATTCTTCTAAAGCTAGAATGGTCCTTCCACATGCTTTTCCTTTTCTAAGGTATTCCCTTTATAAAGTGTGCCGGCCAATGTCTTGTGGAATATCCCACACTCTTGATTCATCTAATCGTGTCCTTGTGGCCTGTCTTCTTCCAGCTTCTGCGTTTCCTCCGCATTGGGGGTTGCTCTAGAGTTTTTGCTCGGTTTCTTTGGCGAATGCTGCTTTGTAGATGCAGTTGCAGGTGTCAGAGGACCTGGCCGGCATCAGGAAGCCCACGGTGTCTGGCTGTGTCACTGGTGGTGATCGCTTTGCTTGGATAAGATGGCAACAGGGAGATGGAGCTATGTTAAGACCGCCGTTCCCTTAGAGACTAGTCATCAATGGGTAGCACGTTAGCATCGTGTGAACGTCTTGTTCCCAGCAACTTCTTGCCAATGATTCTGGCCTGAATCAATGACTGCATGGGGTTTTGAAAGGGAGCCCTTCTGTTCCTACTGCATTCTAGAGCTGGGAACATCTCCTAGGGAAGAGCTTCCCCACCCCCAGGCCCACCCACTTGAGAAAGTCCTCTCACCTCTCTGAGCCACCTTTTCTCTGGGAGATTCATCTCCGCTCTCAGAAACGTTGTGAGCCTCAGTGAGCCAAAGTAGTTTACCAACTGGAAAGTTCTGTATTTGCTTATGCAAACTGGGGAGATGGTTACAGGCTGATCAGGCTGGTATTGAGTGAGGAGCATTGGAAAAACATCACATAATGAGTGTTGTTTCAGTGAATGGTGAGTCCTCAAAACACAGGTGTTCTGGGAGAACAGCAACACATTAACATGGGGGAAACTGCATTATAGGCAGATAAAAGTTTGCCCATTTTACATTACAAAAAATCTTGACTCCTACATTTTTTTGACCTTAGTCCCTGGGCTCTACGCATCTCAGCAACCATACCTGTGGTTAAGACAATTGGACCCACTCCTCACTCTTCAGAAATCATTGTCCATAGTGTTTGCAAAACGGGCCGAACACTGGGTCTCAGCCAAGGTCAGTTCTTCCGCCCTGGGGACACTTGGCAAAGAAAGCCTGGAAACATTTTGGGGGTGGCCTTCCAGGTGGTTCAGTGGTAAAGAATCCACCTGCCAATGAAGGAGACACAGGAGACGTGGGTTCAGTCCCTGGGTTGGGAAAATCTCCTGGAGGAGGAAATGGCAACCCACTCCAGTGTTCTTGCCTGGAGAATCCCAGGGACAGGGGAGCCTGGTGGGCTCCTGTCTCTGTGGTCGCACAGAGTCAGACACGACTGAAGTGACTTCGCATTAGCAGAGGCCAGTTGCTGTTCAGTTGCTCAGCTGTGTCTGACTCTTTGCGACACAATGACTGCAACATGCCAGGGATGCTGCCAAACACCCTACAGGGCACAGGAGAGGCCCACAACCAAGGAATACCTGCCCTCAGATGCCAGCAGGGTACAGGCTGAGAAATCCTGGAATGAAACTTGAGGCTCATTTAAAGGGAAATGATGGGGAAACATGGGGGCCAGGGAGTGACCTTAACTTTCTTGCGTTCCCGCTCACTCCCCAGGACTGGGTCTACCGTGAGGGCAAGGCCTCTAGGAAAGCAAAGTAGCAGGCATCCCCCCCCCACACTCTCTGAGCACAGGAACCCCTTTGCACCAGTCAGAAGGAACACTTGGCTCATAATTGTAAGTGCCTGAATGGCTGCCGTGCCCGCTGATGAGAAAAGATGGCAGCTTCGCAACTGGAGCCTGTTCAGGGCAGGGCTGGGAACAAAACAGAGCAAAATGAGGATTTGTCCCCATACTCTGCATGGCAGGGGCGGCCTTACTGAGTCTCTGCCCAGAAAGAGGGGATTTCTCTTGGAACGTATACTCTGTTCACATCTGTTGCACAGTTTGGCGGCCTTAGTGTCTACACCGGAAAATATAGGGGAGGGGGTGACCCTAGGACATTCACTGCCATATTTGCATTTCTTCAAATTTTGATTTCTGTCTCTGCTCTGCTTATTGTTATTTGTTTTTGTTTTGATATCTATTCCATCTTTTCTATTGGAGCTTTTAGTGGGAAAGATAGAGCGGGTATGCCTCTCCACTGGAACTGAAGCGTGTAAAGTTATTTTTCACGGCTGTATCATGTTTCATCAAGCTCATGTGTCATGCCCTTGATATTTTCTATTGAATTTTAGGTCACTTTTATTTGCTTTCATTATTATAAATAAGCCTCCATGAATGTCTTTTTCTATATTAAGAATTACTGTTCTTGAAGCATCAGCTCCTGCCCAAGAGTTTTCAGCCTCCAGGGCTGCCCTCCAGAATTTAAACTTTTCAACCCTTCCATGCGTGTGTGCCTGCAAAGTTGCTTCAGTCGTGTCTGATTCTTTGTGACCTCATGGACTATATCCCACAAGCCTCCTCAGTCCATGGAATCCTCCAGGCAAGAATACTGGAGTGGGTTGCCATTCTCTTCTCCAGGAGATCTTCCTGACCCAAGGATGGAACCCAGGTCTCTTGCATTGCAGGCAGATTCTTTACCATCTGAGCCACCAGGGAAGCCCCTCCAGCCCCAAAGCAACATTTGATTTGTTAGAAGACAAATTTGTTAAAAGAGCTCTGAAAAACTTACTTCATGTAAAGCAAGAAGTGGGGGGAAAGAATTATTGTCTTACAATAGATATTTAGGCAGGAATTACCGAGAATTTAGGCAGGAATTACAAATAATATGAACATTTTTAGATCCTTGTGTTCTCTTCTGTCTGGAATGCTCTGCCCTATATTCCTGCAACTGGGTACTACTTGTCATTTATCTCAGTTTAAATGTCACCTCCTCAGGGAGACCTCTAATTCCTCTACCACTTGCTACATAAGCTTTCTTTTCTCATTGTTCTTTTTTTCTTTTTATGAAGTATGCGTGCATGCGTGCTAAGTTACTCTAGTTGTGTCCGACTCTTTGTGACCCTATGGGCTGTAGCCCACCAGGCTCCTCTGTCCATGGGATTCTCCAGGCAAGAACACTGCTCCATGCCCCTCTCCAGGGATCTTCCTGACCCAGAGATCAAATGTGCATCTCTTATGTCTCCTGCATGGGCAGGTGGGTTCTTTACCATTCGTGCCAACTGGGAAGTCCCAAATTGAAGTACAATTGATTTATAATGTTTTGAGCATACAGCAAAATGATTCAGTTATATACACACACACATATATACCTTTTCAGATCTTTTTCCATTATAGGCTATTACAAGGTAATGAATATAGTTCTCTGTGCTATACAGTAGGTTCTCATTGTTTATTTATTTTATATTTAATAGTGTGCATCAGTGTATAAGTTAATCCCAGTTTTCTAATTTACTCCCTTCACCCCACTCACTAACATACTCTTGATCACATCACCCTATTTTAATCTCTTGCCATGTTCATTGAATGTTTAGACTGTGTTCCCATTTTGACATCATCCCTTCCAGTTCAGGGTCCTGTCTCACTCATCAGTGTATCCCCAGAACCCAGCATTGTAGCTGGGATGATATAACACAGTGTTTAAACACATGTTCGTAGTCCGGTTTTGGATCCTGGCTAAGATTTCAGAGGTTGAAAGTGAAAGTGAAATTGCTCAGTTGTGTCCGACTCTTTGCAACACCATGGACTGTAGCCTACCAGGCTCCTCAGTCCATGGAATTTTCCAGGCAAGAGTACTGGAGTGGGTTGCCATTTCCTTCTCCAGGGGATCTTCCCAACCCAGGGGTCAAACCCCGGTCTCCCGCACTGCGGGCAGATGCTTTGCCATGTGAGCCACCAGGAAAGACCGAAAGTGAAAGTCGCTTAGTCGTGTCTGTCTCTTTGTGACCCCATGGACTATACCGTCCATGGAATTCTCCAGACCAGAATACTGGAGTGGGTAGCCTTTCCCTTCTCCAAGGGATCTTCCCAACCCAGGGATCGAACCCAGGTCTCCCGCATTGCAGGCAGATTCTTTACCAGCTGAGCCTCAGAGGTTGATGGGGGTGTAAATGACAACATATGAAAAGCTCAGTGCCCGGGGTCTGCTGAGTGTTCTAGGAATACTAGTGTTATAAATCACTATGCATGTAAAGTGGGGCTAGAGATACTTCCCTCTTCAGTGGACAATAAGAGGATGTCGGTGAGAGTACATTTGGTTGTTACAAAGGAAGGGGCCATTCAAATTGGAAGCTTTATGCCTTTTCACTATGCGTATAACATAGCAAGAAAATTTAGAATGGGTTGGGAAGCCCATTATAGCCATCTGCCAAGAGTGGCAGTTGAAAGGAAGTTTCTGTCCAGAGGCTCACTCCAGCTCCCTGATGTCTTTGTAATGTTTCATCTTGAAGGAAAGTGTTGAAGAAAAGTCCAGCCTAGGTGTAAGAAATGACTGTGTAATTCCATTATTTTTAATGACATTAAACATGTTCACCACTGCAACTTGCCTTTGTGTGGCTGAGCGCATCACAGCTGATTCTTAATTAGAAAGGGAATGAAGGCCCTCTTCTATGGGTTTCTCTGGGGAGATGTTCCAGGAAGACGCATGAACTTCCCAGGATTCTGGCATCTGGTGATGTATGAATCTGTTTCCATCCCTAGTCTCACTCTGTGCCTTGAGCTCTTCCTGAATGTCTGTGCCTCCAACCAACCTCACTCAACTTAAAGGGAAGCCAGGCTAAGCCTCCTACCCCAGCCCTCCTTGCTTCCCTCCAGCCTCCTCTTTTTCCTACTATCCTTCTTCCTCTTCAATCCCTCCACCCCTCCCAGTTCTCCCAGAGGTCCCTCCACCATCAAAGGGCGGGAAGAGGCAGACTGAGCCAGTGAACTGGAGAGGACTCTTGCGGTAACTTGGCCAGACCAAACCCACAATGACTTTGATGCCTACTGTATGCCAGGCTCTGAACTGAGGGAGGTGTGAGACCCGAGGTCTCTATTCATGGGGAGCTTCTGATAAATGAGATCAGATACCCCTCCGTGCACATACACACACACACCCCACATACATCTGAGTTTTAACAGGTAGAGAAAGCTTAAGGCAGTTCATGATACATGGCCAAATTCAGGGGATAAAAATTCCTGTGGGACTTGGGAAGGAGAAGTGACTGTGATTCCTGGCTGGCATGTATGTGTGTGTGTATGTGTGTGTGTGTGTGTGTGTGTGTGTGTGTGTGTTGGGGGTTGCTTTGAACTGCCTGTCTTGAAGCCTTTGTTTTCTCAATCTAGACCTGGACCCTGGATCCCAGGAGAATCCAGAGCCTCAGCCAGCTCACAGCTCGCCAGGACCCCTGCCCTGACCCCAAGGGCTCCATCTCCTTCTCTCCACTCACCAGCCCACCCATTTCAGGTCCCACAAATAATGGCACCTTGCCCCTTCCCTCCTGGGATGCAATTCCAGCTCCCAGGGCTGGAAATGAGCAGTGGCTGAGATGGTCTCCCATCTTGCAGTGATTCATTTCCTCCCAAAGCACCGAGTGGCCCTGTCAAACTCTAAGCCCAAGGACAGCCTTATGCCAAGTGCCCTAGAACCCACACGCTTCCAGAGCTGATGCTGGTCTCCCAGAGGGCATGGATATAGGCTTTGGTCCAGGGGTTAGGCTCCGGTTTCAGGGGCAGGAACCTGCTCAAACCCAGGAAGGACTTTTCTGGAAGAATCTTGAAGTCTTTGGTGGAGCTCCAGGACCGGGGATGCACGCCAGCTTCTAGAGCAATCAGAAGCAGAGCTGGAACATCTGAAGAACACTTTCTCCGTCTCCTGTTGTCTCCTGTTTAGCTTTCAGAATCATGCGCATTCAGAGTCTCCTGCAGACAGCACAGTGAATCAGACACAGGCCCTGCCCTCAGGGAGGTGCAGACCAGCCGCGAGAGCTGACATTATACAAGGCAACAAGCTCATAAACAACTACCAGTTGTGTTAAGTGCTAAGAAGGAAACAGACAGGTGCCTGAATGGAAAGCAGTGGATGAGGCTTACTTTGGATGGAGAGGTGGGAGGAGGTCTCCCTGGGGGGATGACGTGCAGACCGAGATGGATGCGGAAGCAGCAGGTGTAGGGCAGGCAGGGCAGAGGCAGAGGCACAGTTAGCGCACAGCAGGGCCTGCAGCGTATTTGAGAAAGGGAAAGAAGCTGGTTGGGGAGGGATGCGGAAGAGTCAGAGCGGCAGGTGTGAGGGGAAGGACCAGGGCGGGTCCAATCACAAATGCCTCAGAAAGGGGTTCAGACTTCATTCTTTTGTGATTATTTATTCTTTAAATTGAAGGATAATTGCTTTACAGAATTTTGTGGTTTTCTGTCAAACATCAACAAGAATCAGCCATAGGTATATGTGAAGTCACTGAAAGGGGTTAAAGCTGCGGAGAGACGTGATTGATCAGTTGTGAATTGATCCTCTGGCTGCTGCTTGGGAACAAATTTCAGGGAGTAAGAGCAGAAGTTGGGGCGATTAGGAGGCCAGCCAGCAAACTCCAGCTGGAGATAGCGGTGGCCTGGATGGGAGTAGCAGTTTGAGAGATCAGTATGGTACTCAGTCATGTCCGACTTTTTGTGACTCCATGGACTATATAGTGCATGGAATTCTCCAGGTGGAATACTAGAGTGGGTAGCCTTTCCCTTCTCCAGGGGATCTTCCCAACCCAGGTCTCCCGCATTGAAGGCGGATTCTTTACCAGCTGAGCCACAGGGGAAGCCCAAGAACACAAGAATGGGTAGCCTATCCCTTCTCCAGAGGATCTTCCCGACCCAGGAATCAAACCAGGGTCTCCTGCATTGCAGGTGTATTCTTTACCAACTGAGCTATCAGGGAAGAGAGTATGAGGATGAAACAGACTCACAGTTAACCTTGGAAGCTGAATCAGCAAGATGTACTAATGATGCTCTCCTGTGGGTATGGAAATAAAACTGTGTTCCAGGTTTTCTGACTTAAGTCACCCGTTGGCAACAGAATGATGTTATTTACTGAGAGGAGGAAACAGGTTTGGGGGAGCAAATCGGGAACTCACTTAGGACTGATGTTTAAGATGTTGATGCGACATCTAAGCAGAGACACTCAGGAGGCTGTGGGTAAACCAAACTGGAGCGCGGACCTGGGATGCAAGCTTGTGTGTGGTATTTAAACCCACAGGAGAGGAAGAGATCCCGTAGAGAGAGGAGGGGAGCTAGAGGAAGAAGGGGCCGCCCAGGGCTAAGAGCATGACCCCTGAACGTGAAAGTGTTAGTTGCTCAGTCGTATCAGACTCTTTGTGACCCCATGAACTGTAGCCCACCAAGCTCCTCTGTCCATGGGGATTCTCCAGGCAAGAATTCTGGACTGGATTGCCATGCCCTCCTCCAGGGGATCTTTCCCACTCAGGGATCGAACCCGGGTCTCCTGCGTTGCAGGCCTATTCTTTACCATCTGAGCCACCAGGGAAGCCCTAGGGTGTCCATAAAGGATGAGGAGACAGAGTGGAGCACCCTGGTCAGGGTGGTGGCAGGAAAGCTGAGGAAGTGTGTTATTCTGGCATCCACTGTGGCAGAGGGTTTGGGAAGCGAGCCATGGCCCTCCGTGCCCAGTGTTTCTGACAGAGTGACTAAGAAGAGGACAATCAGGTTTAGCCACATAGAGTCCATGGCTGATCTTGCAAAAGGTCAGTGGCTTCGACCTTCAGTTTGCCCAAAACCATTTTCCCCTGCTTTCTTAGCCTGCAGGGAAACTTAGAGCTCCTCCTGGGTTACACACTTCATCCACAGATCCAGCCACCCGCCTACTCCGACTGCCTGAACTCTAAACCCCCAAGTGAGAGAATGTGCAGTGGTCCTCCCAGGCCTGTCGGGTGTGGTCCAGGGCTGGGGAGAGGTGTAGTTCATAGGCTGAAGGCAACACCCAACTTCCAGCGCCAGGAAGATGCTGCCTCCTGGGCTGGACCGACGCTTGGCAGTGTGCCCACTGCATCCGGTTAAATAGTCCATGGCATCTTCCAGAACTTTATCTCTGTGGACCTGAAGCTGCTGGTCACCATGGAAACAGAAGCTTTTTTTCACCACTTCCTCTTCTCCCCTCCTCCTCCTCCCATTTTTCTCTCCTTCCCGTCCTTACACCTACTCCCTCTCCTCTCTATTTTTATTCCCCACCTTCTATCTCTGATTTATCCATCTCACTTGTCCTGATTTCTTTGTCTGTTTTTACTTGTTCTATTTTGTGTAGCTTTGTTAGCCACCTTTAATGTCTCCTGTGGGAATAAGGTGGCAGAAACAAATATTCATTTAGACATCTGCACGTAGCCACCTACACACAGAAACACGTTCACAATGCAGTAACTCCAGAGCTCTTCTTCCAAGTCAGTGCTACCCAAACAGTTATTAGGAAGAGAATCAAGAGTTGGGGAAATGCATTCTAGCCTCGTCATTCAACAAATGCTACTTGAAATATACGAAGCTGCGTTTAGACTATCCCGAGACCTGCGTTTCGATGAGACAGCACTTCTTTGGAATATCTGAGTATAACTTAAACCAGCCAGGGTTTGATTGCCCCTGTTTCAATAAACACAGCAATCCGTCATGCTCAGCTAAAAATACCCCCAGCGCATCTTTTATTTTATGTATATACACAACCAATCCAGATTCTTCCAAGAATGGCTCTGCCAAACGCTATACTCATTAATCAATTCAGGGCAGAGAGCCCAGCAGCTGACAAGTCTAAGAAGCGTGTGGATTTCGAGTTCTTCCTCTCTCTGGTACTGAGCCTGGGACCACCTCTGTCACTAAGCAATCTTCCAGCAGACGGGCGTCTCTGGATGCAACTGAATGTGGACTGGTCTTGTCAGACTTGACGGTCGGCTACAGAAGGTGGTAAAGAGACAAGGACCCTTTAGGACCTGTGGGGCCAGATGAAACCATAACCAGAAAATGATTGAACCTGCTATTTGACTGTAGAGAGACAAAAGGGTCTAGGGGGTCCACTAGATTAAGGACATTTTCACAGAATATATCAATAGGTCCGAGTGGAGGGAATGACGGGGGTGGATTGTTTTGGGGGGCCCAGCACGAAAGGAGTTAACGTCTTGCAGGCTGGGTTGAACTGGGGATCCTGACCCCTGGAAGGCAGTGCTCCCCAAAGATGGAAACCCCAGAGGGTGTCAAGGTGAAAACAAACAAACTCTAGTCCTCCTTTTCCCTGGGGAGTGTCTGCAGACCCGAGACTCTCACCTGGGCTTCGGAGCAGAGCCCTGGAGGCCAGCCTCTGCTGCTCCTCGGGGACCTCCAGTGATGAGCCTGTTTCTTCACGTGTGCAGTGGCCGTGAGAACCCCTACAGGGCTCTTTGGGGGCACCCCGGGAGGCAGTGGTTACAGAGCTTGCCCACAGCAGGTGGGCAATAGTGGTCCCTGTTATCCGAGGCTCGGGGAGCCCTGCTATAGTGAATATGAGCACTTCGGAATTAGAATTGCTCACCAAGCATCTCCACAGCCTCCCTGCTCTCCACCTCTGTTTCAGCCTTCCCGTCTCCCCTGAGTCTCCTAAAGACGCTAGTTCGGTTCAGTCACTCAGTCCTGTTGGACTCTTTGCGACCCCATGGACTGCAGCACACCAGCCCTCCCTGTCCATCACCAACTTCCAGAGTCTACTCAAACTCATGTCTGTTAAGTCAGTGATGCCATCCGACCATCTCATCCTCTGTCATCCCCTTCTCCCACCTTCAATCGTTCTCAGCATCAGGGTCTTTTCAAATGAGTCAGTTCTTTGCATCAAGTGGCCAAAGTTGGAGCTTCAGCTTCATCATCAGTCCTTCCAATGAATATTTAGGGCTGATATCCTTTAGGATAGACTGGTTGAATCTCCTTGCAGTCCAAGGGACTCTCAAGAGTCTTCTCTAACACCACCGTTCAAAAGCATCAAGCTTTCTTTATAGTCCAGCTCTCACATCCATGACTACTGGATGGATCCACATACATGACTCCTAGAAAAATCATAAGCTAAAGATCCTAAGCTTCTCCCATTCTGGGGCTCTTGAGATCCTCCTTCCTGGACCTCTCAGACTGGGGAGTCAGAATCTGCCATTCTCAGAGCCATCATCACTCCCTGAGAAGTGGCTTCAATGCTCCAGGACTGGAGGAGGAGCCCCGTCAGGTGGAGGAGCTGCCCTGCCCCTAGTGAGCATCCCTAAATTACACTTCGCCTCCATTATCTGCTCCCTTGTCCACTGGACTGAGAGGCCTGGAAGCCAAGAGGCCCTACTAAGTAGCATGGTGCCTGGAACACAGTAGGTGCTCAATAGATAGTTGTTCAATGCATTAGTACATGAAAGAGTCACCTAACTAGGTAAATATCATCCAGATCTGTTATGGGTTGGATTGTGTCCCTTCAAAAGATATGCTGAAGTCCTCACCCCCAGTATCTATGAATGCGACCTTATTTGGAAATAGGGTCTCTGCAGCTTTAATCCAGTTAAGGGAAGGTCATTAGCATGGGCCTCCACCCAGCACCAATAAACATGGTCCTTGTAAGATGAGGGGGATTTAGACACAGATATGGACTCATGGAGAATGGGATGTGAAAGCACAGAGGTGCAGGTGGAGGTGAGATGGTGATGTGAAGATGGAGGCTGAGGTTGGGGGGCCGAGCCCCAGCCAAGAGCACCTGGGGCTGCAGACACTGTAAGAGGCAAGAGGGCATCCTCCCCTGGAGTGCCTGGAGGGGCCGAGGCCCGGGGACACCCTGGTCTCAGACCCCGGCTTCTGCTGTGAGAGGGTAAACTCAATGTGTTTGAAGTCATCCAGTTTGTGGTACTGCATTGCGGCAGCCCCAGGAAACTAACACAAGGTCCGTGGTGACTCAGAGCACTGAGCATCAGTGGATGAGAAGCCGTGGGTACCCGCATCTTGCCTCTGTCCCAGTCTGGGTCA
>SJYC01117491.1:0-25880 GCA_006408675.1 Madoqua kirkii
TGAAGCCTTTGTTTTCTCAATCTAGACCTGGACCCTGGATCCCAGGAGAATCCAGAGCCTCAGCCAGCTCACAGCTCGCCAGGACCCCTGCCCTGACCCCAAGGGCTCCATCTCCTTCTCTCCACTCACCAGCCCACCCATTTCAGGTCCCACAAATAATGGCACCTTGCCCCTTCCCTCCTGGGATGCAATTCCAGCTCCCAGGGCTGGAAATGAGCAGTGGCTGAGATGGTCTCCCATCTTGCAGTGATTCATTTCCTCCCAAAGCACCGAGTGGCCCTGTCAAACTCTAAGCCCAAGGACAGCCTTATGCCAAGTGCCCTAGAACCCACACGCTTCCAGAGCTGATGCTGGTCTCCCAGAGGGCATGGATATAGGCTTTGGTCCAGGGGTTAGGCTCCGGTTTCAGGGGCAGGAACCTGCTCAAACCCAGGAAGGACTTTTCTGGAAGAATCTTGAAGTCTTTGGTGGAGCTCCAGGACCGGGGATGCACGCCAGCTTCTAGAGCAATCAGAAGCAGAGCTGGAACATCTGAAGAACACTTTCTCCGTCTCCTGTTGTCTCCTGTTTAGCTTTCAGAATCATGCGCATTCAGAGTCTCCTGCAGACAGCACAGTGAATCAGACACAGGCCCTGCCCTCAGGGAGGTGCAGACCAGCCGCGAGAGCTGACATTATACAAGGCAACAAGCTCATAAACAACTACCAGTTGTGTTAAGTGCTAAGAAGGAAACAGACAGGTGCCTGAATGGAAAGCAGTGGATGAGGCTTACTTTGGATGGAGAGGTGGGAGGAGGTCTCCCTGGGGGGATGACGTGCAGACCGAGATGGATGCGGAAGCAGCAGGTGTAGGGCAGGCAGGGCAGAGGCAGAGGCACAGTTAGCGCACAGCAGGGCCTGCAGCGTATTTGAGAAAGGGAAAGAAGCTGGTTGGGGAGGGATGCGGAAGAGTCAGAGCGGCAGGGTGAGGGGAAGGACCAGGGCGGGTCCAATCACAAATGCCTCAGAAAGGGGTTCAGACTTCATTCTTTTGTGATTATTTATTCTTTAAATTGAAGGATAATTGCTTTACAGAATTTTGTGGTTTTCTGTCAAACATCAACAAGAATCAGCCATAGGTATATGTGAAGTCACTGAAAGGGGTTAAAGCTGCGGAGAGACGTGATTGATCAGTTGTGAATTGATCCTCTGGCTGCTGCTTGGGAACAAATTTCAGGGAGTAAGAGCAGAAGTTGGGGCGATTAGGAGGCCAGCCAGCAAACTCCAGCTGGAGATAGCGGTGGCCTGGATGGGAGTAGCAGTTTGAGAGATCAGTATGGTACTCAGTCATGTCCGACTTTTTGTGACTCCATGGACTATATAGTGCATGGAATTCTCCAGGTGGAATACTAGAGTGGGTAGCCTTTCCCTTCTCCAGGGGATCTTCCCAACCCAGGTCTCCCGCATTGAAGGCGGATTCTTTACCAGCTGAGCCACAGGGGAAGCCCAAGAACACAAGAATGGGTAGCCTATCCCTTCTCCAGAGGATCTTCCCGACCCAGGAATCAAACCAGGGTCTCCTGCATTGCAGGTGTATTCTTTACCAACTGAGCTATCAGGGAAGAGAGTATGAGGATGAAACAGACTCACAGTTAACCTTGGAAGCTGAATCAGCAAGATGTACTAATGATGCTCTCCTGTGGGTATGGAAATAAAACTGTGTTCCAGGTTTTCTGACTTAAGTCACCCGTTGGCAACAGAATGATGTTATTTACTGAGAGGAGGAAACAGGTTTGGGGGAGCAAATCGGGAACTCACTTAGGACTGATGTTTAAGATGTTGATGCGACATCTAAGCAGAGACACTCAGGAGGCTGTGGGTAAACCAAACTGGAGCGCGGACCTGGGATGCAAGCTTGTGTGTGGTATTTAAACCCACAGGAGAGGAAGAGATCCCGTAGAGAGAGGAGGGGAGCTAGAGGAAGAAGGGGCCGCCCAGGGCTAAGAGCATGACCCCTGAACGTGAAAGTGTTAGTTGCTCAGTCGTATCAGACTCTTTGTGACCCCATGAACTGTAGCCCACCAAGCTCCTCTGTCCATGGGGATTCTCCAGGCAAGAATTCTGGACTGGATTGCCATGCCCTCCTCCAGGGGATCTTTCCCACTCAGGGATCGAACCCGGGTCTCCTGCGTTGCAGGCCTATTCTTTACCATCTGAGCCACCAGGGAAGCCCTAGGGTGTCCATAAAGGATGAGGAGACAGAGTGGAGCACCCTGGTCAGGGTGGTGGCAGGAAAGCTGAGGAAGTGTGTTATTCTGGCATCCACTGTGGCAGAGGGTTTGGGAAGCGAGCCATGGCCCTCCGTGCCCAGTGTTTCTGACAGAGTGACTAAGAAGAGGACAATCAGGTTTAGCCACATAGAGTCCATGGCTGATCTTGCAAAAGGTCAGTGGCTTCGACCTTCAGTTTGCCCAAAACCATTTTCCCCTGCTTTCTTAGCCTGCAGGGAAACTTAGAGCTCCTCCTGGGTTACACACTTCATCCACAGATCCAGCCACCCGCCTACTCCGACTGCCTGAACTCTAAACCCCCAAGTGAGAGAATGTGCAGTGGTCCTCCAGGCCTGTCGGGTGTGGTCCAGGGCTGGGGAGAGGTGTAGTTCATAGGCTGAAGGCAACACCCAACTTCCAGCGCCAGGAAGATGCTGCCTCCTGGGCTGGACCGACGCTTGGCAGTGTGCCCACTGCATCCGGTTAAATAGTCCATGGCATCTTCCAGAACTTTATCTCTGTGGACCTGAAGCTGCTGGTCACCATGGAAACAGAAGCTTTTTTTCACCACTTCCTCTTCTCCCCTCCTCCTCCTCCCATTTTTCTCTCCTTCCCGTCCTTACACCTACTCCCTCTCCTCTCTATTTTTATTCCCCACCTTCTATCTCTGATTTATCCATCTCACTTGTCCTGATTTCTTTGTCTGTTTTTACTTGTTCTATTTTGTGTAGCTTTGTTAGCCACCTTTAATGTCTCCTGTGGGAATAAGGTGGCAGAAACAAATATTCATTTAGACATCTGCACGTAGCCACCTACACACAGAAACACGTTCACAATGCAGTAACTCCAGAGCTCTTCTTCCAAGTCAGTGCTACCCAAACAGTTATTAGGAAGAGAATCAAGAGTTGGGGAAATGCATTCTAGCCTCGTCATTCAACAAATGCTACTTGAAATATACGAAGCTGCGTTTAGACTATCCCGAGACCTGCGTTTCGATGAGACAGCACTTCTTTGGAATATCTGAGTATAACTTAAACCAGCCAGGGTTTGATTGCCCCTGTTTCAATAAACACAGCAATCCGTCATGCTCAGCTAAAAATACCCCCAGCGCATCTTTTATTTTATGTATATACACAACCAATCCAGATTCTTCCAAGAATGGCTCTGCCAAACGCTATACTCATTAATCAATTCAGGGCAGAGAGCCCAGCAGCTGACAAGTCTAAGAAGCGTGTGGATTTCGAGTTCTTCCTCTCTCTGGTACTGAGCCTGGGACCACCTCTGTCACTAAGCAATCTTCCAGCAGACGGGCGTCTCTGGATGCAACTGAATGTGGACTGGTCTTGTCAGACTTGACGGTCGGCTACAGAAGTGGTAAAGAGACAAGGACCCTTTAGGACCTGTGGGGCCAGATGAAACCATAACCAGAAAATGATTGAACCTGCTATTTGACTGTAGAGAGACAAAAGGGTCTAGGGGGTCCACTAGATTAAGGACATTTTCACAGAATATATCAATAGGTCCGAGTGGAGGGAATGACGGGGGTGGATTGTTTTGGGGGGCCCAGCACGAAAGGAGTTAACGTCTTGCAGGCTGGGTTGAACTGGGGATCCTGACCCCTGGAAGGCAGTGCTCCCCAAAGATGGAAACCCCAGAGGGTGTCAAGGTGAAAACAAACAAACTCTAGTCCTCCTTTTCCCTGGGGAGTGTCTGCAGACCCGAGACTCTCACCTGGGCTTCGGAGCAGAGCCCTGGAGGCCAGCCTCTGCTGCTCCTCGGGGACCTCCAGTGATGAGCCTGTTTCTTCACGTGTGCAGTGGCCGTGAGAACCCCTACAGGGCTCTTTGGGGGCACCCCGGGAGGCAGTGGTTACAGAGCTTGCCCACAGCAGGTGGGCAATAGTGGTCCCTGTTATCCGAGGCTCGGGGAGCCCTGCTATAGTGAATATGAGCACTTCGGAATTAGAATTGCTCACCAAGCATCTCCACAGCCTCCCTGCTCTCCACCTCTGTTTCAGCCTTCCCGTCTCCCCTGAGTCTCCTAAAGACGCTAGTTCGGTTCAGTCACTCAGTCCTGTTGGACTCTTTGCGACCCCATGGACTGCAGCACACCAGCCCTCCCTGTCCATCACCAACTTCCAGAGTCTACTCAAACTCATGTCTGTTAAGTCAGTGATGCCATCCGACCATCTCATCCTCTGTCATCCCCTTCTCCCACCTTCAATCGTTCTCAGCATCAGGGTCTTTTCAAATGAGTCAGTTCTTTGCATCAAGTGGCCAAAGTTGGAGCTTCAGCTTCATCATCAGTCCTTCCAATGAATATTTAGGGCTGATATCCTTTAGGATAGACTGGTTGAATCTCCTTGCAGTCCAAGGGACTCTCAAGAGTCTTCTCTAACACCACCGTTCAAAAGCATCAAGCTTTCTTTATAGTCCAGCTCTCACATCCATGACTACTGGATGGATCCACATACATGACTCCTAGAAAAATCATAAGCTAAAGATCCTAAGCTTCTCCCATTCTGGGGCTCTTGAGATCCTCCTTCCTGGACCTCTCAGACTGGGGAGTCAGAATCTGCCATTCTCAGAGCCATCATCACTCCCTGAGAAGTGGCTTCAATGCTCCAGGACTGGAGGAGGAGCCCCGTCAGGTGGAGGAGCTGCCCTGCCCCTAGTGAGCATCCCTAAATTACACTTCGCCTCCATTATCTGCTCCCTTGTCCACTGGACTGAGAGGCCTGGAAGCCAAGAGGCCCTACTAAGTAGCATGGTGCCTGGAACACAGTAGGTGCTCAATAGATAGTTGTTCAATGCATTAGTACATGAAAGAGTCACCTAACTAGGTAAATATCATCCAGATCTGTTATGGGTTGGATTGTGTCCCTTCAAAAGATATGCTGAAGTCCTCACCCCCAGTATCTATGAATGCGACCTTATTTGGAAATAGGGTCTCTGCAGCTTTAATCCAGTTAAGGGAAGGTCATTAGCATGGGCCTCCACCCAGCACCAATAAACATGGTCCTTGTAAGATGAGGGGGATTTAGACACAGATATGGACTCATGGAGAATGGGATGTGAAAGCACAGAGGTGCAGGTGGAGGTGAGATGGTGATGTGAAGATGGAGGCTGAGGTTGGGGGGCGAGCCCCAGCCAAGAGCACCTGGGGCTGCAGACACTGTAAGAGGCAAGAGGGCATCCTCCCCTGGAGTGCCTGGAGGGGCCGAGGCCCGGGGACACCCTGGTCTCAGACCCCGGCTTCTGCTGTGAGAGGGTAAACTCAATGTGTTTGAAGTCATCCAGTTTGTGGTACTGCATTGCGGCAGCCCCAGGAAACTAACACAAGGTCCGTGGTGACTCAGAGCACTGAGCATCAGTGGATGAGAAGCCGTGGGTACCCGCATCTTGCCTCTGTCCCAGTCTGGGTCATTTCCACTAATACTCGTCACTGACTCTTCTGAGGCAAACCAGTGCTTGTATCTGGTGGGAACTACCAGGAGGCCTGCTGAGATGCAAAATTCTGGAGCCCGTGGAGTCAGGGGGCTACAAGAGTGCCCCCACCTGTGGGCCTGGCTCTGAGGTGAGGCAGGGGGCCAATCTCCAGAATCTACAGGGCGGGGAGTGAGTCAGTTTTGATTAATGCTGAGATGTGACGCTGGAGGGCTCTTAGAGGGTAAGAGCTCATGGTCTTTGTCAGTCACTAAGAGGAACCCCACATCCAAAGAATGCACAGAAGGAAGTGGAGTCAAAGAATTCTCTCAAGGCAGGGGCCCAGTTGTGTGGCTGGGCCAGTGTGGTGGGGTTGAGCTCATGGGACGTGGCTCTGAGAGACCCAGCAGGCACTGCAGGCTGGTCTGCAGAGTGGGTCTGTGATGGTCCTATCTACTGACCTCCCTGTGGCCCTCCTGGGTGGTACCATCCCTGGACAGGGAGAAAGGTCCACAATCCCCACTTCCCACAACCCCCACTCCTGCCATGATCAGACAGCTCGGGGCAGGGGATGGGGAGGGGCACGGGGAGAAGAATGGTATAATCAGTCGCTCATGCTTGGCCTTTTTGGCTGATTCTAAATGAAATCAGATGCCTTGCTGAAAGCTGTTCCACGGGGAGCTTTTACTGGATTTTCACTTGAGTCATGCTGTAGACATCGGGGACTGACCGTCAACCCTGCATTTGGGGTTGTGTCGGCAGAGATTTAATAACATGCGATTGGGAAGAGAAATATTCTGGGGGCTTTGAATAACCGAGCAGTTAAGCCTCATCAGATTCAAGCGGCCCTGGACCAAGGCATTTAGAACTAAGTGAATGGCTGGGGAAAGGTAGCAAGTGGCAGGTCCCTAGGCTCCGCTCTATCCAGTGTAGCAGCACAGAACATAAATCACATCGCTGCTTTCTGGGCACAGCACCAGCGAATCACTTTCTTCAGCACAGATTCAGTACTTTAGCAAAAGGTGGTCTTTAAAAACAAGGTTGAGCCTAGTGTGGACTGCAGTCTGAATTTATAGAGACAGAATTGGGGTGGGATGGATTTTGCTGGGCTTCAGCTGTTCTGGAAGACTCTCCTTGGTTGCCCGCTCCCCCTGCAGTGTCCCCGGGGCCTCAGGCAGACGCACTTGGTGGTCCTGAGACTTCTCAGCGAGGGCTTCCTGGCCCAATCTCATCCCAGACTGGACTCATTCCTTTTCCACCTGTTGGAGCCCCGGGTCTCCCCTTACCCTCTCCACCCTCTTTTCTTCATTTATTCGTTACCCATCCTACCTTCATCTTTTGTTTCCTCTCTCCCTTCTTTTTCTTTTTAAAGTATTTACCCAAAGCTGCATGTTTTGTTGATGTTTTGATTTACTGACTTTACCCCTTTCCCCTCTAGAACATAAACTCTCAGAGGCAGCGAGGAGGGGGGTGGGGTGCCTCTTGCACACATCAGTGTGTCCTAAACTCTTCCAGGGTCCAAGCCCTCTCAGCATGAAGCCAACACTCACGAACTATTTCTGAGTGCACGAGTGAGCCTATGGGAGAGTATCTATGCGGTGATCACTGGAACCGTGGAAGAACATTAAAAAATTCATTTTCCAGTTATGCCAACGCTCTCAGGGATGCTTCAGTTCAGTTCAGTCACTCAGTCCTGTCTGACTCTTTGCAACCCCATGGACTTCAACAGGCCAGGCTTCCCGGCCCATCACCAACTCCTGGAGCCTACTCAAACTCATGTCCATTGAGTTGGTGATGCCATCCAACCATCTCATCCTCTGTCGTCCGCTTCTTCTCCCGCCTTCAATCTTTCCCAGCTTCAGGGTCTTTTCCAATGAGGCCACATCAGGTGGTCAGAGTATTGGAGTTTCAGCCTCAGCATCAGTCCTTCCAATGAATATTCAGGACTTGTCTCCTTTAGGATGGACTGGTTGGATCTCCTTGCAGTCCAAGGGACTCTCAAGAGTCTTCTCCAACACCACCGTTCAAAAGCATCAGTTCTTCGGTGCTCAGTTTTCTTTATGGTTCAACTCTCACATCCACACTTGACTACTGGAAACACCGTAGCTTTGAGTACATGGACCTTTGTTGGCAAAGTAACATCTTTGCTTTTTAATACACTAAGTTGGTCATAGTTTTCTTCCAAGGAGCTCCTAAGAGACAAGAGCACAGGGGTGGCTCCATGTCACCCTGTGCTCCTCGGCAGGGTCAGGGTGGGTGGTGGGGTGGGGCCAGGGGCTTGTGGTGGTGAGACTGGCCTCCCTCTGCTTTGTGGGATGGCCGAGGACACTGCAGGTACCCTGCTCACACCCACCTGGCGATGTGATTTGCTCAGTGTCTTGAACATCTCAAGTGAAAGCACTTTGATAATAACATCGTATAAAGCACAGAGATTTGAAGAGAAAGAAAAGATCTGACTTGAATAAAAGCCCCTGTGCTAATGATAGAAAAGCTAACGGTTTGAAAGGAAAACAGTTTTCCATTAGGAGGCCTCTAAAAATAGTCATTGTGATTTGAACCACCTTCTTCAGTTTCAGCCCGAATGTTAATTACATCAGCAAATCATTTTGGCAGTGGGAACAGGTATCCGACCTCGTCTGGGCTGCCTTTTCTCCTGTAAACACTCAACACAGAGGGGGGCCCCCACCACGGAAGTCCAGCTGTTTGGAACACACATGCACACGCATTTCTAGGGCTTCTCACAGGTGTTTCTCAGCATGAAGTTCACTGTGCTGAACTTGCCGGGGCAGAAACTCATAAATCCTGCTGGTGAGCCCCAGATGGTTAGCAGGCTTCCATCCGGCAGCTGCCGCGCAGTCGGAAACTAAGTACATGGACCTTTGTTGGCAAAGTAACATCTTTGCTTTTTAATACACTAAGTTGGTCATAGTTTTCTTCCAAGGAGCTCCTAAGAGACAAGAGCACAGGGGTGGCTCCATGTCACCCTGTGCTCCTTGGCAGGGTCAGGGTGGGTGGTGGGGTGGGGCCAGGGGCTTGTGGTGGTGAGACTGGCCTCCCTCTGCTTTGTGGGATGGCCGAGGACACTGCAGGTACCCTGCTCACACCCACCTGGCGATGTGATTTGCTCAGTGTCTTGAACATCTCAAGTGAAAGCACTTTGATAATAACATCGTATAAAGCACAGAGATTTGAAGAGAAAGAAAAGATCTGACTTGAATAAAAGCCCCTGTGCTAATGATAGAAAAGCTAACGGTTTGAAAGGAAAACAGTTTTCCATTAGGAGGCCTCTAAAAATAGTCATTGTGATTTGAACCACCTTCTTCAGTTTCAGCCCGAATGTTAATTACATCAGCAAATCATTTTGGCAGTGGGAACAGGTATCCGACCTCGTCTGGGCTGCCTTTTCTCCTGTAAACACTCAACACAGAGGGGGGCCCCCACCACGGAAGTCCAGCTGTTTGGAACACACATGCACACGCATTTCTAGGGCTTCTCACAGGTGTTTCTCAGCATGAAGTTCACTGTGCTGAACTTGCCGGGGCAGAAACTCATAAATCCTGCTGGTGAGCCCCAGATGGTTAGCAGGCTTCCATCCGGCAGCTGCCGCGCAGTCGGAAACTTCCAGGAGAAACAAGGGCTGGTTATTGCAGGGGAGGCCGCCACATTAGCTCTGCCCACCCAGTACCACTTGGGGTTCCTTTCATTATTCTGGTTCTTGCTGGCTTGGGACCTGCTTCGCGCTCTCCTTCTAGAAAGTGCTTGGGAATGGATTGAATCCTGAGGAAAATGTGAGAGGTTTCCTGCAGAGATTTCTTATCTTTGGAAGAGCCCCAGTCCTTGGGGGAACAAAGTTGGGGGAAATTCAGTGCCCGTCGTGCAAAATGTAGTATTTATTTAATAGTATTTTTCTGGGGGTTTGGCATCCACGGAAGGGTATTTGCAGTGTGACTTTTATGAAGTATTGGAGTTTCTGGATTTAATCTGGACAATTTTGAAATCATGCACATGGGCCCAGAGGCCTAGAGACAGCTGAGGGAGGCTGACATGATTTATATCGGGGATGTTTGGAGAGGGGCAATCTGACAGACCCCTTAGGATCCGTAGCTGCTACGTCTGCTGGAGTGTGGAGGGCTACTGCGGGCAGACAGGAGGGATGAGAGCCTTGGCTTGGCACCAGCCTGACATTTCTGTGGGGTTTCTAGGGTATGAAGCATCTTTATTCCGGCTGTCTTCTGAGCTAGGTAGGTATGACTGTCCCATTTTACAGATGAGGAAACTGAGGCTCAGTACAGTTAAGTGAGATTAGTCCATGGTCTTGTCCATGTTCCTCCTTTCTTCCATGTTTCTGAAGAGACTTCTGGGATGAAATGTGGGTATGTGGGAGTCTGGAGCGAGTGTAGGTGGAGGGGCTGGCTGGGAGACGCTTCCTGCAGTTGGTGACGTGGTTCCTGGCTGGGGACATGGGTGAGCAGGAATGGGAGGGAACTTTGAGGATGATGTGACCTCATTTCTGTATCTGGACATTGCTGGTGGGATGGAGAGTAGGGGGGAGTGTTGAGAGGTGCCCAGTGCACGCGGACCCTGGGGTTGGGCACTGTCCTGTGAGTGGCTGGGAAGTACCCAAGGGTATGAGCATGTCCGCTGGCTGAGAAGTGGGGAAATTCAAGTTTCAGGGAGGAGAATGGAGTGGGGAGAGGCTGGGGGTGGGAGGCAGCGTGGCAGTGAAATCAGGGAGCTCACTGGGCAGGAGAGGCTGTGATAGCCACACTGGGGTTCACAGGCACGGGGGAGGGGGTCGCTGGGTGGAAGGGAGGAGCCAGATGTGATGGCCAGGGCAGATGAGAAGCAGATTAGACCTGGGGGCAAACGGGAAGCCTGGAAGCCTCTCTCCCTTAGTGAATAAAAACCGAGAGGCTAACAATGGGGGTGACAAGGACATAATCTAATCCTTCCCGTGGTGAGACCCTAAACTCAGCACTGTACACCAGTTAACTCAGTCACTCCTCCCAGATCTGTGAGGTGGGCCCTATTTATTTAATCTGATTTGTTTATAATTTAAAAATTCTTTTCCATTATGGTTTATGACAGGATATTGTGCATAGTCTCCTGTGCTATGTGTACAGCAGGATCTTGTTTATCCATTCTATATGGAATAGCTTGCATCTGCTAATTTCAGACTCCCAGTCCAACCCTCCCCCACAGCCCTTATTTCTTTATACATTTTTAGTTGAAGTATATAATTGATTCACAGTGATTCAGGTGTACTGTAACGAGATTCAGTTATATGCGTGTGTGTGCGTGTGTGTGCGCGCGCATATGTGTGCACGAGTGTGCATGGATGTGTGCGTGTGTGTTCTGTCACTCAGACATGTCTGTCTCTTTGCAACCCCATGGACTGTAACCCATCAGGCTCCTCTGTCCATGGGATTATCTTGGCAAGAGTACTGGAGTGGGTTACCATTTCCTCTTCCAGAGGATCTTCCCGACCCAGGGACTGAACCTGCATCTCCTGTGTCCACTGATCCAGAGTCCGCTCTCTCAGTCAGCTTCTCTCTTGCTGACTCAAGAACCGGAGCCATCAGAAAACAGTGACAAGGTGTTCCAGGTGCCATGAAGGAAAGAAGGAAATGAAGGGAGAAGTCCTCTGTGAGACTGAGTTTTCCAGGACGAGCTCCCTGAGCAGGGACATTTAATCAAGACCTAAAGGCTGAAAGGGATTTCATTTATACAACTAATATCTGTAAAGGTTTCATTTGAAGAAGAAAAGCTTGTATGGTGATTTTCATTGCTATGCTATTTTTATTTCACTTTATAAGCCTCATTAACTTTTTTTTTTTTTACAAAGAAGGAGCTGAGAGCCACTTTAGCTGAGATGGGACAAACTCATGAAGCTCCTCTAACTGGGTGGGAATCAATGGGAGATGGACAGGTCCAGCCAGGCTAACCCATGTCAGAGGCTGAAAATCTCCTATTTTTGTCAAGTTGCAGCTGTGTCTGGCAAACCTTGTTTAATATGGATCTCTGGGGGGTTTAAAAATTTCATTGCTTTGGCTTCGGCTTCTCCTCCTTTCCTCCTTCGAGAACAAGATCCTTCGTAAAATTTAAAGTGGCCAGGACAGCTGGAGAGCGCTCTCTGTACACAGTGAAGCCTCTCCCCCAGCTCCTGAGCTCCATCGCTGGGAGACAAGGAGGAGGGTTCCCTGGTCTCTGGTCTCGCAGAAGTATCAGGGTTTTCTTCCTCACATGGGGCACCCATCCCTAGGAGGGCTTCACCCATGTCAGCAGAGGACCAGAGGGCTGGGTGGCACAAGATGATAAAGGATAGGTGAGTGTCTCAGGTACCAGGCTGCACTGGAAGGCTGGACGGGTCACTTGGAGAAAAATGCAGTCCGGGTGATATGAATTTCGAGAGACGATTTCATTGCATGACTGCTTACTGGGCACCTCCAGTACGCCAGGCACTGGGACAGGTGCTGAAGGGGACCCAGAGAGCAAGCAGGCTTTTTACGCTGCTAAGAACTTTTATATAGACATGCAGCCAGCAAGTACTAGGCACCTTCTGCCTGTAAGAGACAAGCCAAGTGCTTTCTGAGCCCTCTCCTTAGAGGAGCTCGTTGGGCAGTGGGAAGCTCACAGCTGCCTGAGGGTTGTGGGGGCCACGTGCAGGGTGCTGTGCAAGCCTGGCGGTGGGGGGCGGGGAGAGGACCTGCAGTCAAGGAGGGCTTCCCCAGGAGGGCATCCTGAAGTACAAACAGTTTTCCAGGAAAGAAAGGGCCAGAGAGCATCCAGGTGGTGGCAAAATCTGTGCAAAAGTCAAGGGGGAGGATCACACCAGGAAAGATGGAGTGCTGGTGTGGGGTCTCCTTTCTTCATTAGACAGTGATGAGCACACACCATGTCCAATACGACAAGATAAACAGCAAATAACAGCAGCAGCTTACCTTCCCTTAGCACCTACTATGTGCCAAGCTTCAAGTTAAGCAGTTATGTGCATCATATTATTAAAATTTCACCACAATTCTCTATTAGGTCAGGATCAGATTCTCCCACTTCGCAGATGCATAAACTGAGGCCAGGATGGCACAGTCAGCCTCTGCTCCAGCTAGTGAGGCATAGACTCAGGGCGAGACAGGCCCTCAGGCCCAAGTTGGTCTGCCTCTGATGGGTCACCTACTAGTGCTCCGGGCTGCAGGTCCTTGGATGGGCCTCTCCTGGATGGGTAATCATATTGGGAGGCTGTTTATACATATGAAATTTAAATGCTTGATTACTGAACAGCCCTCACCACTACCTCTGGGATGCAGAGTGGAAACAATAAACAAACAGGCTTTCTGTTTTATCCACTGGACTTTGGAAGCTTGGTTTTAAAAGAGGTTTAAGAATTTTATCCAGGTCATTACAGCGGCTGCCAATTTTGGCTGGATGCACAAAGCACTGGATTTTCAACCTCCTTAGAAGTAGAAATGGATTCTTAGCTACAGACTTTATAACCAGATGCGACGACTTACTCTCCTTTCCACATGGAGGAGAGAATGTGCTGAGGGGAAGGGAAAGGAAGTGTTTGTGGTTCCCAGGCGCTCCATCCTTTACGCCTGAGCCCCTCCAAAGCAGTCTGCCTTTCAGTGTGTGATTTACAGCTTGCATCGAGTCATCAGTGAAACCCAGGTGCGAAGGAATGTGCCAAGATTTTTTGTTAAAAACTGTGTTTCCTGATTGTGCCCTTAAGGGTAGATGTAATTAAACTGAATCAAAAAGAAACTACTCTGCTCTGCTTTGGATATATGATCAGTGTTGTGATCTCAATCAGGTTATTGCAGCTTGAGAACAGGATCTACTTCTGTTTTATTGTTCAGGGTTACTTATATAATACATCGCTGCATGGCAAAAGGGTGTATACTACAAACACTTTTTAATATATTGCCCTATTTCTATATCTATTACTTCTTAAAAGTCACTAGAAAGTTATGGAAGAATAAAAGGTTAAAATCATTAATTTTGGTTGACTCTTGAAGATGGCGCCATACAATTGATTGGTTTATTCAATTTGGTGGAAAAGAAAAAAAACTAGTTAAGCTGGTCTTCTGTGTTCAAATGGCAAGGTAGACACTGTTTCTGTAACCTGCATCTAGGTTAATACAATATTCTCTATTGGTACAAGCATTTTAAGGATTTAAAAAAAACACTTCTCAGATAAATTTTTCTTTTCCATTGGGTCCATAATCTTTAATGTCTTCTCTTATACAAATAAAGAACACAGGTATGGTGGGCATGAGTTCATTAGGAATGCATCAGGGAAAATGAGTCTGCCTTCTAGATAGAGGTCACCTGCCCACATGCCCATCAGCAAAGCTGGGGAGGGGGGTCTTATAACCTTGCATCATCACCAGCACTTGACACTGTCCAGCTTTCTCATTTCTGTGCAGCTAATAGTTGCCAATTGATGCCTCATCATTTAAATTTCTGTTTCTCTGATTGCTAACAACTTTGAGCATCTCTCCCTTTCCTTTTCTCTGGCTGTGTGGTATGCGGGATCTTAGTTTCCCAATGAGGGGTCAAACCTGTGCCCCCTGCAGTGGAAGCACAGAATCTTAACTGCAGTCCCCAGTGACCTCCCTTTCATGCAGTTGGTGGCTCCACAGAGATTAATGCTCTTTCTCATTAAGGTTTATGCATTAGGTGACCATAGGAGCAGCTCCAGAATTTCCAAATTTGAGGAATTTCGATCTTAAGCAATTCCACTGGAAGGTGGGGTAAAGATGTGGCTAAAGCCTCCCCAAGAATCCTTTGTGACCAGCGCCAGGGGCCTGTGCCTAAGTGCACCATGGACCACATGATGGGCCAGAAACCAGTGGGAGCAGGCTTAGATCTACAGGAAGCCATCACTGCCCATCAGCTTGCAGAACAGGAGCAGAGGAAGACACTTCCAGGCAACACAAAGATGCAGCTACCAACTGCACCCCTGGGGTCAAAGTGGGGAGGGATGCGGAAGGGTTGGGGGGAGAAGGACCTAGATCTCTCTCTCTCCCAGCCTCCTATCTCCTGCTGACACTTCTCACTGACCTTAACCACTCAGAAATCAGAGGGCAAGGATGCTCACTCCAGCAGGATGCAGACACTGGACCACCGGACCATAGACTCACCAAGAGGGGTGGAGATGTGAGCGGATGCACAGCGAGAAGCCCTCACAAAGGTGAGAGGTGTCATATCTAACATATTGTCCTGGACATAGTAGGTGACCAGGAAATGCTGAATCTCCAGGGATGTTGAGCAGCCTCTGACTAATCTGAGCTCAGCGTCTCCCCAGGTGTCTGTCGGCATGATTTCTTAACAGTTTTGACAACAGCATCTTAATGTTTACAAGTGGAATAGCTCAAGCCAAGGCAAGTTTCCCCAGGTCAAACTAAAGCTGAAATCACAAAGCAGAGGCGGTACTGAAGAGAGAAACTGAGCAGCGAGAGGAGGAAGAACCATGAGCTCAGAATAAAGCTTATCAAAAGACGCCGAAGCTAGAGTCTAAGAGTGAGAACAAGCATGTTGAAAATTAAATATGAAATGGGTAATTATGCAGTAATGAGACTGAGGACATTACAAAGGACACTGCCATCGAAACCACCACATCTCAACAGAGTAATGAGCAGGAAAAACCCTCCAGCTTTGTAATTATAATCATCGTTGCCATAACAACTTAGATCTCTCTTTGTGAGCAGCTATCTTGAGACTATATTTTTAGCAATGACTGTGCCTGAACGTGTATTTTTCTTTATATAGCAGATAATTTTTCAAATTACTGATCTTAAAAAAAAACAATTTCATTTTCATTCTCTCTGAGTGTAAACATCTCGGGGATAATTAGGGAAATAAGCAGGTGTGAAAGTTCATTATGAAAATGCTATAAAAAGTATTGATGTCTTGACAACATTTGCTTCAACATTGGACCTGTACACTCTTATTGTTCCTTGTCAAGCAGCTTAACATATAAATCTTCTCTGTGGGGTTCATAAATATTTGAAAAATGATTAGCTCTGTAAGGTGTTTGAGGATTATTTAACAAGTACGGATTTATGTTGTGGGACAGAAATTGGCTTAGCAGAATCCTGAGTCTCAGGAATGAATGAATGAATGAATGTATAAACATTGGCTTACCTTGCTTAACAGAAATACACATAACAGATTCCAGCTGATGCAAGCAATGAGTTGACCTAAAAAATCAAACAAAATACCATTTGAAGAATTCAGAGAACAGAAGGAGTCCTGAGCTGCCATTCTGGTTTCCAAATTTGCTCCAGCTATTACACCCAGCTGGAAAGGTTGCTCTTATAGCTTGGCAAATATCCAAGATAAGTTAGCAGTTTATTGAGCTCTGCTTACACTATTGGGAGATGATAACAGGCCTTTGTTAGGATCTTAGACTTAAGCTAAATAAATGCTTTATTAGGTTGAGAACAGAAAGGTCTCAGAAAGAAGCACTCTTTCCCAATGCCATGAAAGGCCCTCAGCCAAGATAAGTCATGCAGCAAAGACTCATTGAGAATTTTCTGTCTTTCTTGTACTCTATCGTGTCTGTGGAGGGTGCAAAATAAGCAGATTTCAATAATTACCAGTTTATAAAGCATTTAAAGACTCTGTCAAATTACCGCACAATTGCACTCATTTCACATGCCAGTAAAGTAATGCTCAAAATTCTCCAAGTCAGGCTTCAGCAATACGTGAACCGTGAACTTCCAGGTGTTCAAGCTGGTTTTAGAAAAGGCAGAGGAACCAGAAATCAAATTGCCAGCATCCGTTGGTTCATCAACAAAGCAAGAGAGTTCCAGAAAAACATCTATTTCTGCTTTGTTGACTATGCCAAAGCCTTTGACTTTGTGGATCACAACAAAGTGTGGAAAATTCTTCAAGAGATGGAAATACCAGACCACCTGACCTGCCTCTTGAGAAACCTGTATGCAGGTCAAGAAGCAACAGTTAGAACTGGGTATGGAACAACAGACTGGTTCCAAATAGGAAAAGGCGTACGTCAAGGCTATATATTGTCACCCTGCTTATTTAATTATATGCAGAGTATATCATGAGAAATGCTGGGCTGGAAGAAGCACAAGCTGGAATCAAGATTGCCGGGAGAAATATCAATAACCTCAGATATGCAGATGACACCACCCTTACGGCAGAAAGTGAAGAAGAACTAAAGAGCCTCTTGATGAAAGTGAAAGAGGAGAGTGAAAAAGTTGGCCTAAAGCTCATCATTCAGAAAACTAAGATCATGGCATCTGGTCCCATCAGTTCATGGGAAACAGTGGAAACAGTGTCAGACTTTATTTTGGGGGGCTCCAAAATCACTGCAGATGGTGACTGCAGTCATGAAATTAAAAGATGCTTACTCCTTGGAAGGAAAGTTATGACCAACCTAGATAGCATATTCAAAAGCAGAGATATTACTTTGCCAACAAAGGTCTGTCTAGTCAAGGCTATGGTTTTTCCAGTGATTATGTATGGATGTGAGAGTTTGACTGTGAAGAAAGCTGAGTGCCAAAGAACTGATGCTTTTGAACTGTGGTGTTGGAGAAAACTCTTGAGAGTCCCTTGGACTGCAAGGAGATCCAACCAGTCCATTCTAAAGGAGATCAGTCCTGGGTGTTCATTGGAGGGACTGATGCTGAAGCTGAAACTCCAGTACTTTGGCCACCTCATGTGAAGAGTTGACTCATTGGAAAAGACTCTGATGCTGGGGGGGACTGGAGGCAAGAGGAGAAAGGGGTGACAGAGGATGATATGTCTGGATGGCATTACCGACTTGATAGACATGAGTTTAAGTAAACTCCAGGAGTTGGTGATGAACAGGGAGGCCTGGTGTGCTGCGATTTACGGGGTTGCAAAGAACTGGACACGACTGAGCGACTGAACTGAACTGAGCTAAAGACTCTGTACAAGGAACAATGAAGAGTACTCCTATCATTGCTGCTGGCTGGCGTTCTGGGAGAACTAAGTTGAGATGAGTATGTGAGGCGTACACAGAGGGGTTGGGTTTCCATGGGCTGGGTAAGCACTTTGGGTTCCTCAGTAGGACAGCAACATTGTAAACAGATGTTTCAGGGAGAAAGTTGGTAGCTTCCCATGTGGGGTGAACAGCAAGTCACAGAGACCAGAAGCAGAGGGACCTGCTAAGCAAGTATTCCGGTAATCTGGGATGGGGTGCTGAACAATGGACCGGGTACTGCCAGGGGGAACAGAGGAAAAGAAGATGAATGTGCCGGAAGAAGCAACAGGACTAGGAGACGCGTCGGCTGTCCGAGCAGGTAGAGCACAGATGGGGCAAAGTCTTCACGTGGGAAGCTGAAGCATGAGGACTCTTCCTGGGGAGACAGGCTGGGGTTGAGAAGCAGGATGAGACTTGGTGAACAGGAGAATGAGGTCAGCTTGGCCACCCCTCGTCGTAAACTTGATGAACTCTGGCTGTGCCCTGCGCATTTCCAGGCGAGTCAGCCCTAGTGATAGAGAATCAGAGGAAGACAAAGGCGGCTCCAGGAACCATCCAGCGGGCTGCTACGTGTTGGGAGAACTGGCGTCAGTGCCAATTCTTGTCCTATTTGTTCTGCTTGCTTTAATGATGTGCCTCTCCATGGAAAACAAATAAGCAAGCAATAAGGCAGAGAACAGCGGTTAGTGGGATTCACTTCCTGATTTGAGAGATGTGTGAGAATCACGTTTGAGTAGGACAGTCTCTGATGATTTACCAGGTGCCACAGAGTAGGTGTATGCTATTTTTGTTACCTAAGAGGTGCCAGAAAGTAACATGTTTTCAAAACCTGCAGGTTTGGGCCCATCAAGATGCAGAGTGTCTGACGTTAGCTGTTGGATCAGCGCAGGAAAGCAGGGTTTAATGACTGGCAGTAGTTTACTTTGCATCTGTGGGTGACTCTGGGCCTGTTTCCTTCCCTGAAGAATGGGAGGGAGAAAGTTAGTCTCAAGCTTTAACTGTATCAGAATCAGGTGAGGAGCTTCTAGACACGGCGGTGTCCAATCCCACCCCCAGGAGACCCTGTGGGCTTGGGGTGGAGCTTGTATATTTAGCCAGCTCTGGGGTCTCTGGTGGAGGTGGTGCAGGGGGGCAACCCTGTCTAGATGGAGGATTCCAGGCGATTCTCTTGCTTGTGCTTTGTATAGCCAGCTGGAACTTCTGGGTGTATCACTTGCTGACTGTTTGCCAATGAAGCTCCATGTGGACTTATTTGTTGTCTGAAGTGCCTGGCTGTAGATAAAAGAGTCCCTTGAGTGAGCCCGGGAGATATATCCCAGAGGAGGGTAGGCAAGCATCCAGAAATGGGTCATGGACCAGCTCAGCCCAGGCCACTTGGAGAGTGGAGGAGGGGAAGGAGGCCTTCTTCCTCTCTCACTCTGGGGACTTCTGCTGGCTCTGGGCTCCAGAATGTTCTGAGGGGTTCGACAACCAGGTCCAGGGACTCCTGACCCTCGGAGATAGGTCAGGGCCCACTTCAGCTGCACCTCCCAGCCCCTAGCCATTCTGCTTTGGCTTAGGCCTGGGAGCCCAGAAGACCTGCCTGAAAGGACGGCCTGGTCATTGCTCTAAGTGGGGACAAGAAGAGAAAATGAGCTGGTAAATGAGGGAGGCCAGAGGCAGAGGAGAGCCTAAGTCTACCCACAGTGTGGGCTCAGAAGTGTAGCTTCAAAGAAAAGAGGAAGACTTGCCTGGGTGCCAGACCCAGCTCTGTGGCACCCTGGAATGGCAGGGTCCCAAGGACTGGCAGAGGATGGCCCCACCAAGGGCTGAGGGTCAGGCTGTCCCTGGGGTCAGCAGAAAAAGCCCCCAAAGACACTCTTACCTGAATCCTGGGCCTCTGTGAATTGAGTAGGTTACCTGGCAAAACGTGGACGAGGTTACCACCTTAAGAGAGGGGAATTATTCTGGGTTATGAGTGGAACCATCCAATCACAGAACCACTTCAAGTAGAGAATTTTCCCCAGCTGAGAAGAGGGAAGATGTGGCAGAGTGGGAGAGAACTGGGGCCACTGGAGCAACTCAGCCTGCCAGCACCGGCTCTGAGATGCAGGGCCCACGTGGGAGCACCAGAGAGAGGCTGCAGGGAGCTCCTCGCAGACGGCGAGTGAAGGGACACAGGCTGCTCCCTGGAGTGAAGACCGGCCAGCGAACAGGACCTCAGGGCTATCACCTCCGGAACTGACCTCAGCCAGTGCCCTGTGAGCCTGGAAGATTCTTCCCTGGAGGCCCCACTAGGGGAGGCAGCTTGTGAACCGGTGCCTGGATTTTAGCCTGGGGACGCCCACTCAGATTCTAACCTGTAGATCTGTCCCGTAATTAGCATGTGTTGTTTAAAACCACTCAACTTGTAGTAATTTGTAACAATCGCAATAGGCAGCCAGCGCAGTCCACACTTCCCCAATGTCCCAGCCTGAAGGATGAACAGAGTTTTATTGGGGGCAGGATGGTACTTTTTCCAAAAGGTAGTGAGCTCCCTGCCAGCCTGGTGGGCCCTGGGGCAGGAATCTGCTCACCTGATAACCCAGATGTGCCCTGTGGCTCCCAGGATGGCAGTCCTGGGAGGGCTCCAGCTCTCCCCGCCCAGCAGAGTCACTTCTCAGACCAGATCAGGGCTCCTGGGGCTCAGAGGGTAAAGAATCTGGGAGCAATGCGGGAGACCTGGGTTCGATCCCTGGGTCCAGAAGATCCCCTGGAGAAGGGAATGGCTACCCACTCCAGTACCGGTGCCTGGGAAATCCCCTGGACAGAGGACCCCGGCGGGCTACAGTCCCCGGGGTCGCATGAAGTCTGACACGACTGAGTCTAGCACTTTCGGACAAGAACTTTCAGGGACGCTAGGCCTCGCCCTCACGAACTTGACTCCAAGGAGCCCTGGGGACCTGGGGACCATCCACAGTACCTGATATAAGATCATGGTCAGGTGGGGGGGAAAGGTTTGTCTGGCCAGTGGGGAACCCGTGTCTGGTGTGGAACCAGGGAAGAGGCAGGGGTCGGGGAGCTAGAGGCTAGGCTCGGGGCTCTATTTGCTTTAAGACTTTGAGCCATCGGGGGTCACGGTTCCCCAACGTGTAAGGCGGCTGGAGCGCCCTTTCGGAGGGACACTCCTTGGAGTCTCTGGGGAAGCAGGCTCCCAGCACCGGCCGGCTTCGGAGGGAGGTGAGGGGTAGGGGAGCGGTTTGGAGATAGTTAACTGGATGGATGGTTCCCAGGACCAGCCACCGCGCGGGGTCGGCAGGAAAGGCAGGGAGGAGGGAAGGGCGGGGCCGGCCCCCCCTGCGCCCGCCCGGAGCCTGGGCGCGCCCCTGCCCGCCTGGCCCGGCCCGGCCCAGCCCAGCCCAGCCCAGCCCAGCCCAACCCGGCGGGCGGGTCACACGCGCCGCCGGCCGGCCGCCTCCGCAAGGGCATGGCCCGCCGGGGGGCCGCCGCGCTGGTGCTGGCCCTCGCGCTCCTGGCGGTGGCCCCGGCCGGGGCCGGGGCCCGGGGCGCAGCCGTCGAGGACCCCGCCGACGACGTGCAGGAGACTTGGAGCCTGGAGCCTTCCTACGCGCGCCCGAAGCCCGAGCCCGAGCCCGAGCCCTTCTCGCCGCAGCTGCCCGCGGGGCCCGGGGCGGGGGAGCGGGGGCCGCGCCCACCCCAGCCCAGGCCGCCCAAGAAGGCGACGACTAAGCCCAAGAAAGCTCCCAAGAGGGAGAAGTTGGCTCCGCAGACGCCTCGGCCAGGTAAGTTAACTCGCGGCGCTGGGCGGCCCGAGGGGGCGCCCGTGGCCGTGTGCCGGTCCCAGCGGTGGCCTGCTGGGTCTGGGGCGACAGCTGGCTTCCCTCTGCGTGTGTCTGGGATGAGAGAGCCCCGCGAACAGCCCCATCGCGGCCCCCACATCCTTAGGCACTGATCGCGCTGCAGGAGGCCCCTGCTAGCGCCCCAGAACTTGAACCTGACCAGCTGCCCTTCTCAGCTGCCTGGGGAGCGGGTCCCTCAGCGCCAAGTTTGAGATTTACTAGGCAAAGGAGCTTACTGCCTTCTTCTTCAGTCTTCTCTCGGCGTTTTCTTGAGAGTGAATTTCCAATTTGGTGATGCGACCGGTGGGGGGGTCTGTTTTGGCCTTCTGGGGAGAACTCAGCTGGCCAGCCCTTCCCCAGCCAAGGTCCCCTCGAAAGCTCCCCCCTTCCTGTTTTCTGTGGGTCCCTTGAATCCTCTGCCCAGGAAGGAGTTAGGATGGCGGCGCTTCTGCTGGGGAGCCTTGGGCTGCAGCCCCAGGAGGGCGGGGGCTGCTGGACTTCAGGAAGCCCAGAGGCCCCCTGGGACCCACTCACCCCTCCCACCCCTCTCAAATGCACCCCCATGTTCTGCCTGCTGAGTCTTGGGAAATAGCTTCCATTCAGTTTCTTACACTTTGTGAATAGAGGACTTTCTCTTAATTGTCACAAATGTCCTGGGCTCAAATTGCAAAGGGCTGCGGTCCTAATATTTCAGGATTGAGGGGTGAGAGCAGGCCTGTGGCCAAGTTCCCGGGCCTTGGAACAGCCTTCCTTGGAAGGAGATTTGTGCCGGTGGTGGCACCATTACACAGCTCCTGGCACGAGAGGCATCACCTTTGTCTGGTTAAACTGTTCAGTGAGGATAGCAGGAGGCCATGAGGAGGGAGCAGAGATGAGGGGCCAGAACTCCTAAGCCGTGGGGGCCCATCACAGCAGCAGCTTTGCACTTACCTGAGATGGGAGGGGGTCCTGCCAGATTCGTTTGTGTGCTGTGTGCTCAATCTCAGTTGCCTCTGACTCTTTGCGACCCCATGGACTGTAGCCTGCCAGGCTCCTCTGCCCGGGGGATTTTCCAGGCCAGAATACTGGAGTGGGTTGTCATTTCCTTTTCCAGGGGTTTGAGTTTGTGGGTGACTGTAAACCTGCAGGCCTTCTGGGAGTTGTTTCACCCTGCACAGAGCCAGCATTCCCCATACTTTCTGGGGAATTATGCCTATTAAGATTTGTAAAAACCACACTGGTTTAATAATAGGAATGGAAATGGGACATTGTAGACCATTCGCTGTGACTCTGCTAGGAGTTTTATGGGCAACCATCTCGTTTATTTCTTTCACGGGCTCCGAGGGGTGGATATTCTTGTTACTTTGCAGATGAGGAAACTGAGGCTCTGACCATGTCAGCAGTCTGCTCAGGGTCGCTCGCAAGGTGGTGTGGCAGCTTTGGAGACCCTTCTCCTGTGCTTTTAACTCAAGGGCTTTTTTGTTTGGTCATGTGAATCAAGCTGGCATGTGTTTTCATTTCTTTAGCATCTGCCACGTGGTTAGTGCGGCGCAGGGCGTGGTGGGTCGAGTTGGGTGGGGGACACGTCTGTCAGATTCTGGTATGTACTGGGGGGTGGCCGGGCAGACATGGGGGAGGCCCAGGCTTGACTGAGAGCCCGAGGACCGCACTGAACCTAGGGCTCAGCACTCACTTCCTGCCCCAGCATCTTCATCCGCACGTGGCGGCTGCCTCGCCCTCCTCTGTCGCTTGTTCTAGGAGCTTTTCAGCAGAAGCTTGTCGTGTGTCAGCTCGTGCTTGTGCTGGTCCCTTCTGAGCCATTCGTTATTCTGCAGGTCATTACCAGGAACCTGCTCAGCATCAGGTGCTGGGTGAGGTCCTGGGGGAGGGAAGAGCAAAAAGGCCCTGCCCCACTCTTTTGGAACACACTGGAATCGGGTGCTCAGAGGGTAGTTGCAGGTGTGTTGAGAGTGGTGTCGTTGATTCCCCAAACTGAACACAGGTCCCTGGAAGCTCCAGAGACTCAACCTCCAGGCCTGCTACCATTTCAGGGTGTCTTTCTAATAAAGAGTTTGAGACTCTTTAGACTCCCCCCTCCAACTCTGACAAGCAAAGTGTGACCTTGATCCAATACTTTTAGCTCCGATTCTTCCCATCCTCATCTTTTTGGCCCATGACCAGTGGAACCCTCTATCCTGAACCTGAAGTCAGAGAGGTCAGAGAGTCTGGTTAAGAATCACTTTGTTGAGGGCAGTTAGTGATAGTTTTGTACGATGAAATTACAGTAAGAGACAATGATTTTGCCTCCCTTAAGGGATGTCTTGATATAGGTACTGCTTTCTTGTGGCTCCGTGGTAGAGAATCCACCTGCCAGTGCAGGAGGCGTGGCTCTGATCCCTGGGCTGGAAAGATCCCTGGAAGAAGAAAATGGCAACCCACTCCAGTATTCTTGCCTGGAAAATCACATGGATGGAGGAGTCTGGTGGGCTACAGTCCATGGCGTCGCAAAGAGTTGGACACGGCTGAGCGACTAAACAACACACAAGCTGTAATAGAAGCACTCATCTCTGTGTGGGACCGTTTCATAAGCAGATGCAATAACATCTTAGGACGGCATTTATAATATTCTTAGGGACCACAGTGGGAATGTTTACTGTGAACTTTTGGGCTGGGTGGGTGGTGCACTGTCTAGGCACTGAGGTGAGAGTGAGGGGTTAGATTTAGAGAAGAAGAATGTAAGAGCATGTATAACTGCTTGCTGAGAATTTTCTCATGTGCTTTGTCTTCCCGGATGATAAAATATTTTCCACATAGCTTGTATCATACATATAGGCGGGGCTCAAGAGAAGATGAGAGGTAGATACTCTGTGTCTCTGGGTCTAGGGGGAGTCTTGTCTGAATCCCATAGGAAGGTTTACTTACAGGGCCAAGGGCATTGGGGATTCGATCTTGGTGTGAGTTTGGCTTTGACCCTTGGCTGCTTTTTCATGCCACCAATGTGCAATGGCTTTCATGGGCTGACATCCTCCTGGAAGTGGCTTGGATACCTGAATCCTTTGGTTAATTGGGAATATTGCATTTTTCCATGGGTGACTGATGGATTCTGGAGTAGAGCCGTTATGTACCAAATAGAGTGGAATCTTAACTTTTTTTAAGGTTTTTATTTGGAAATAAGTATAGACAGAAAGGAAATTGTAAAAACAGTGCAGAGAGATCCTGTGTACCCTTCTCCCAACTTCCTCCAATGATAGCATCTTTTAGAACTATAATACAAGATTTCTCTACCTGGGGAGTGTTGACATTTTGGGGTTGACATGTGTGTGTGTGTGTGTTTGTGCGTGTGTGTTTATTTATGGGGAAGGCTGTCTTGTGCGTGGTAGGATGTTTAGCAACATGCCTCGCCTTGACCCACAAGGTGCTAATCACACCCTCCGAGTTGTGACTAAAAATATCTCTAGACATTGTCACATGTTTCCAGTGGGCTAAGAATCACTGCTATATACAGTATCAGAGCAGGAAAATGACATCGGTACAATACTTCTAACTTTCAGATGATGTGCTACGTCGCTTCAGTCGTGTCCCACTCTGTGTGACCCTAAGGCCTGCAGCCCGCCAGGCTCCTCAGGCCATGCCTTGGTTTCCAGGCAAGAGTACTGGAGTGGGTTGCCATTTCCTTCTCCAGGGGACCTTTCCCACCCAGGGACTGAACCTGTGTTTCTTACGTCTGACTTGCATTGGCAGGCGGATTCTTCACCAGTAACGTCACCTGACGCTCCCCAGTTTTCATGTGCACTCTTGTGTGTGTGCAGGGGTGTGTGTGTGTGAGAGTGTGTGTATGTGTGTGTGTGTGTAGTTCTGCATTGTTTCACGTCTATAGATTCACGGAACAACCACCCCCATCAGGATACAGGACTGTGGAATCTTTGTCTGTGATTGAGTAGGACTCAGTCTCATGCAGTTTCTGAGGCCCTCGTTGGGAACATCAGCAGATCCCAGAATTTTAGATCCTCAAGGAACCTAAGTGTTCATTGTAAGCAAATTCTTATTCATTGCAGGATTCCGCCAGCAGGCTACTTGGTATTAAAAAATGGTTGAAGAAGACAATTTAGATGATCCTGACTTTAGCACTTCATGAAGCGGGCAGGCAGTCTCCTTGTGGGGAATGGAAAATGGGGCAGAAGGCAGGAACATTTTATAGAACAAAGAGCAAGGGGAAGAAAACAGAAAATATCTGGTTGGCTGGGGTGGCACAGTCAACTTTGTTTGGGGTGAGAAGATCCAGAGTTGACCTGGCATTTGGGAATTAACTGAATACTTCTGGTCAGGAAGGGATTGTTAGTGCCAGGAAGTTTATGTAAGTTTGAATTTGGTAGTGTGGCACCGTGGGCAAAAGCAGCTCCATCTTGGGCTTCTACATTCGTCTAGGTGCCTATGTTTCC
>SJYC01117493.1:0-15620 GCA_006408675.1 Madoqua kirkii
ATTTGGAATTTGTTATTATATGGGAAACAATCTTCAAAATACAGGAAACAAATTATATTCTTTTTAATCTTCCAGGAAAAGATAAAGTGAACTTTTTGAAAAAGTGAATTGTACAGTATTCCTGTAATAATTTAATGTCATCTCAGAAACTTATTTCAGAGATTATCTGAAAGATGGTTTTGCTAACAAACTTTAACGCATTCAAGTATGATACTTTTTTTTTAAGCATTGGACTTTAAAGTGAGAAATGTACGTGAAACACAATGATATTATAAAAATGTTTTTGTATCATATGATTCCAAAAGCTCTAGTTTGTAAAAATATACATTCTGATCATAAATCTGTTTAAAAATATAAACATATCTATTCCCCATTCTTCCTGATGGGAGGAACTGGCTATGGAGGAATTTGGGTCTTGTTCTGATGGGTGGGACCATGCTCAGTAAATCTATAATCCAATTTTCTGGTAATGGGTGTGGCTGTGTTCCTTCCCTGCAGTTTGGCTTGAGGCAGAGGTAATGGCTGCTGCTGCTAAGTCACTTCACTTCGGTCATGCCCAACTCTGTGCTACCCCATAAACGGCAGCCCACCAGGCTCCCCCATCCCCGGGATTCTCCAGGCAAAAACACTAGTGTGGGTTACCATTTCCTTCACCAATGCATGAAAGTGAAAAGTCAAAGTGAAGTCGCTCAGTCGTGTCGGATTCTTAGCGACTCTGTGGGCTGTGGCCCGCCAGGCTCCTCCGTCCATGGGACTTTCCAGGCAATGGCAACCTCCTTCAAAAAGACTTCTGCCAGGAGTGTCGTACTCAGTGCCCCTGACTGCACTGTTGACCCACACCTCCCGCAGAGACTCCTGGACACTCGCAGGCAAGCCTGGCTCTGTTTCTTGTGGGGTCACTGCTCCCCTCTCCTGGGTCCTTGTATGAACAAGCTTTTGTTGTGCCCTCCAAGTCTGTTTCCCCAGTCCTGTGGGAGTTTTGTAGTCAAATGCCACTGGCCTTCAAAGTCAAATTCCCAGGGGATTTTCTGTCCCTTTGCCAAGCCTCAGGTTGGGAAATCTATTGTGGCCTTAAAACTTTGGCAACAGTGTGAGAGCTTCTTTGGTACAACTGTTCTCCAGTCTGTGGGTTGTCTTCTCATTGGCTCTATGGTGGGGCTCACATGCTGAGCCTCCCCGGTCTGCTGCAGCCAGAGTCCCTTGGCCCCACAGCAGCCCACTGCTGACCGTTGACTCCACAGGAGTCACTCAAACACTCAAAGGGAGGTGTGCCTCAGTCTTTTGAGGGGTCCTTGGGTCCTGGCATGCACAAGGATAAGGCTGAGGAAGGAGAAAAACAATAGAATGGGAAATCTATTCAAGAATTCAAGATCTAATCTCTCAAGATGTAGAGATCTCTTCAAGAAAATTTGGATACCAAGGGAACATTTCATGCAAAGATGGGCACAATAAACAACAGAAACAGTATGGACCTACAGAAGCAGAATATATTGAGGTGACAAAAATAGACAGAAGAACTATACAAAAAGATCTCCATGACCCAGATAACCACGATGGTGTGGTCACTCACCTAGAGCCAGACATCCTGGAATGGGAAGTCAAGTGGGCATCACTTCATCATAGGAAGCATCACTATGAACAAAGCTAGTGAAGGTAATAGAATTCCAGCTGAGCTTTTTCAAATCCTAAAAGCTGATGCTGTGAAAGTGCTGCACTCAATATGCTGGCAAATTTGGAAAACTCAGCAGTGCCACAGCACTGGAAAAGGTCAGTTTTCATTCCAATTCCAAAGAAAGGCAATGCCAATAAAATGTTCAAATTGCCATACAACTGCACTCATCTCACATGCTAGCAAAGTAATGCTCACAATCCTTCAAGCTTGGCTTCAACAGTATGTTAATTGAGAACTTCCAGATGTACAAGCTGGATTTAGAAATGGTAGAGGAACCAGAGATCAAATGGTTTGTAAAAACAGTGCAGAGAGATCCTGTGTACCCTTCTCCCAACTTCCTCCAATGATAGCATCTTTTAGAACTATAATACAAGATTTCTCTACCTGGGGAGTGTTGACATTTTGGGGTTGACATGTGTGTGTGTGTGTGTTTGTGCGTGTGTGTTTATTTATGGGGAAGGCTGTCTTGTGCGTGGTAGGATGTTTAGCAACATGCCTCGCCTTGACCCACAAGGTGCTAATCACACCCTCCGAGTTGTGACTAAAAATATCTCTAGACATTGTCACATGTTTCCAGTGGGCTAAGAATCACTGCTATATACAGTATCAGAGCAGGAAAATGACATCGGTACAATACTTCTAACTTTCAGATGATGTGCTACGTCGCTTCAGTCGTGTCCCACTCTGTGTGACCCTAAGGCCTGCAGCCCGCCAGGCTCCTCAGGCCATGCCTTGGTTTCCAGGCAAGAGTACTGGAGTGGGTTGCCATTTCCTTCTCCAGGGGACCTTTCCCACCCAGGGACTGAACCTGTGTTTCTTACGTCTGACTTGCATTGGCAGGCGGATTCTTCACCAGTAACGTCACCTGACGCTCCCCAGTTTTCATGTGCACTCTTGTGTGTGTGCAGGGGTGTGTGTGTGTGAGAGTGTGTGTATGTGTGTGTGTGTGTAGTTCTGCATTGTTTCACGTCTATAGATTCACGGAACAACCACCCCCATCAGGATACAGGACTGTGGAATCTTTGTCTGTGATTGAGTAGGACTCAGTCTCATGCAGTTTCTGAGGCCCTCGTTGGGAACATCAGCAGATCCCAGAATTTTAGATCCTCAAGGAACCTAAGTGTTCATTGTAAGCAAATTCTTATTCATTGCAGGATTCCGCCAGCAGGCTACTTGGTATTAAAAAATGGTTGAAGAAGACAATTTAGATGATCCTGACTTTAGCACTTCATGAAGCGGGCAGGCAGTCTCCTTTGGGGAATGGAAAATGGGGCAGAAGGCAGGAACATTTTATAGAACAAAGAGCAAGGGGAAGAAAACAGAAAATATCTGGTTGGCTGGGGTGGCACAGTCAACTTTGTTTGGGGTGAGAAGATCCAGAGTTGACCTGGCATTTGGGAATTAACTGAATACTTCTGGTCAGGAAGGGATTGTTAGTGCCAGGAAGTTTATGTAAGTTTGAATTTGGTAGTGTGGCACCGTGGGCAAAAGCAGCTCCATCTTGGGCTTCTACATTCGTCTAGGTGCCTATGTTTCCACTGATGGGTGCTCAGCACCTTGAAAGGCTGCCTGTTCATTGGATAAATTGTACTGATTGCTAGAGTGTTCTTCCTCACAAGGACCTGGCAAGCTGCTTTGCTCCAATTCCATTTATTCAACTGTCTCTCGCCAAATTCAATATTTTCTAGACCCCTGCAGCTGGAGGTCCAAAGAATGAGTCTCTGGGCCATGTTTCCCTCATCCCAGGGGGAAGAGTGAGATGAGGGGCCACAGTCTGGACATGTGAGTGGATATAGGGTGTACTTTCCGTGTCATCTCCAAACTGATGGCTTTGGTTTGGAACCATACTCCTTTTAGAGGGGAAAAAAAAAGGCATCAGAGAAGTAAACCATAGTTACATAACTGACTCGCCTTGCTCCCCGCCCCAAGAGGTAGTGAAAAACAGACAAGTTCATAAACAAGACTCGGTAGGCGATTTGAAGATGTTTTATTCTCCCTCTTCCGTTGGGTTGGAAGTAGCCTTGAACTTTTGGGTTCCTACGTGTTGGTTGCTTCCTTCAAGGGCTGGGGAGCATGCACGTCTGTTGGAATACACGCTCGCCTGCATCACACTCATGGCTCGGACCCTCTGTCTTGAGCCCATGGAATTCGCAGAGTGGGCAGCGAGCCACGCTTGTTTGTGTGTCTGTGCCTAGAACTGGCGAGTTTGTACTTTGCCCTGTGTTCTGCTCCGGCCTGGGAAGGGGAGGGGCTGGCGATAATCAGAGAGTTGTTATATGAGCATATTTGGTTGTAAACAAAGTCCTTTCTGTTATGCATTGCCAGCTAGTTGCTGGAAAGAGCTTCGCTTTTAAGCTTTTGCTTCAGCACCCTTCGGGGCTTCTTGCACACTTCGCCCTTCGGTTGGAAATGTCTTCTCTTGGACCAAGCTGGAGTGTGAGGATTAGGAGCATGTGTTTGTAAATGTTTTGCTGCATACTTTAAAAGCAATCACAAGGCTATCGGCACACCTAAATAAATAACAAGAAATCTTTGCATCATGGTATTATATGCTCTCTGGAAGAGTTAAATCCAATTTATTTATTTTTTTTTTGTCCAGATCAACTTCCTAGAGAATTCCAAGGGAAAGGACTTTTTACAGAAAAGGTCTTCTCATGTACATCAGCAAGCAGCTTTCTTAAGACACCACCTCTGTTTCCAACATGCTTTCCAAAGTCAACTCTTCATGCTGGCAGATCTCCCCACAGTGCCTGTGGTTGTAGAAACCCAGGCTTGTGTGTGGGTGATGAAGGGGCAGACACCTGTGTGTTTGGAGAAGCTGGGTTGGAGGCCTGGCTTCTGAAGATAGCCGTCGTGTTTCCTGCGTGTCCTGAGCATCCCTGACTCTGGGTCTCACAGAGGACAGTGCTTTAGGTCTCACGGCAACAGCAGCCTGGGCCCTGGAATCTGTATTTCCTTTTCTTTTTTGGCCCTGCTTCATGGCGTGCAGGATCTTAAGTTCCTCAATCAGGGATCGAACTCTTGCCTGCTGCAGTGGAAGCACAGAGCCTTAACCCTGGACTGCCAGGGAAGTCCCTGGGAACTTGGAATTCTGAGGTGGGGGTCTTCTCTGGATGTGTCCGAGGTGGTCAGGGAGCCTGAGCGCTCAGGCTTGGCGTCTCCAGCAGTGGCTCTGCCCTCTCTGGCCTTCTGAGGGTCCTCTGGCTTCCCTGGGATCATGAAACCCATAAAGTCAGGGTGCCTTGGAATGGCATGGGAAGGGCTCGTGTCCATATGTAGGCGATTTGAAGATGTTTTATTCTCCCTCTTCCGTTGGGTTGGAAGTAGCCTTGAACTTTTGGGTTCCTACGTGTTGGTTGCTTCCTTCAAGGGCTGGGGAGCATGCACGTCTGTTGGAATACACGCTCGCCTGCATCACACTCATGGCTCGGACCCTCTGTCTTGAGCCCATGGAATTCGCAGAGTGGGCAGCGAGCCACGCTTGTTTGTGTGTCTGTGCCTAGAACTGGCGAGTTTGTACTTTGCCCTGTGTTCTGCTCCGGCCTGGGAAGGGGAGGGGCTGGCGATAATCAGAGAGTTGTTATATGAGCATATTTGGTTGTAAACAAAGTCCTTTCTGTTATGCATTGCCAGCTAGTTGCTGGAAAGAGCTTCGCTTTTAAGCTTTTGCTTCAGCACCCTTCGGGGCTTCTTGCACACTTCGCCCTTCGGTTGGAAATGTCTTCTCTTGGACCAAGCTGGAGTGTGAGGATTAGGAGCATGTGTTTGTAAATGTTTTGCTGCATACTTTAAAAGCAATCACAAGGCTATCGGCACACCTAAATAAATAACAAGAAATCTTTGCATCATGGTATTATATGCTCTCTGGAAGAGTTAAATCCAATTTATTTATTTTTTTTTTGTCCAGATCAACTTCCTAGAGAATTCCAAGGGAAAGGACTTTTTACAGAAAAGGTCTTCTCATGTACATCAGCAAGCAGCTTTCTTAAGACACCACCTCTGTTTCCAACATGCTTTCCAAAGTCAACTCTTCATGCTGGCAGATCTCCCCACAGTGCCTGTGGTTGTAGAAACCCAGGCTTGTGTGTGGGTGATGAAGGGGCAGACACCTGTGTGTTTGGAGAAGCTGGGTTGGAGGCCTGGCTTCTGAAGATAGCCGTCGTGTTTCCTGCGTGTCCTGAGCATCCCTGACTCTGGGTCTCACAGAGGACAGTGCTTTAGGTCTCACGGCAACAGCACCTGGGCCCTGGAATCTGTATTTCCTTTTCTTTTTTGGCCCTGCTTCATGGCGTGCAGGATCTTAAGTTCCTCAATCAGGGATCGAACTCTTGCCTGCTGCAGTGGAAGCACAGAGCCTTAACCCTGGACTGCCAGGGAAGTCCCTGGGAACTTGGAATTCTGAGGTGGGGGTCTTCTCTGGATGTGTCCGAGGTGGTCAGGGAGCCTGAGCGCTCAGGCTTGGCGTCTCCAGCAGTGGCTCTGCCCTCTCTGGCCTTCTGAGGGTCCTCTGGCTTCCCTGGGATCATGAAACCCATAAAGTCAGGGTGCCTTGGAATGGCATGGGAAGGGCTCGTGTCCATAACTCACTGGCATCCCATTGGCTACTGATCTGGGGATCATAGGGATGTCAGAGCCACACAGGACACCTTCAGGTGTTAATTCAAGGCTCTACATCAGACTTTTATGGAATACTTGGTTCATGAGAGGCACATGTAAGGGTCTGGCAGAGTTTGTTCAGGATTCAGAGAGATTCAGAATCTGGCTGTCCCCCTGTGGGCACAGGTGACATCTTCACGTCTTGAATTCATCCCTGTGACAGGGGAGTAATAACAAGAAGCTTCAGAGGTGGTGTGAGGTTAGAAGGTCAAGGCACAGCCTCCCAGTCTCTTGAGGGATGAGTGAGAGGCAGCTTCGACCCAGGGTCTGCAGGTGTCCCAGCCACATTGAGTCCCGATGGCTTCCTGCCAGCTTTGCAGCTCAGGCTGTTGGCTTCTCCTTCTCCGAGTCTCACTGTCTTCCCTTCTTCATTTGTGCTTCATGAAATAATTGCCTCCCCCGGTCACTCCTGCAGCACAAAGCCGTGTCCCAGGCTGATTCCAGGCAGAACCCAAACTGAGACCGCAGATACCTGCAGTGCCCCTGGCAGGGCCTGGCACACCCCACCTTGCTGCTGTTCTGCGGGTGTCTTTTTAAAAGGCTGAGGGCTTCTTACTTGGTTGTAAGTCAGCAAGGTAGCTGCCGCTGCCCAGAGGCTGGGAGGGCTGTCCCTTCTGCCCCAGGGACCCTGGTGGAGACCAGGTCTTCTGAACAAAAGGCCGGCCCACAGGGGACCAGGGACTGACTGGAAGGGTTCCCGGGGAAGACGAGGCTGAGTGGGGGATGGGAGGATGGGTGGGAAGAAGCGCTTGTGAGGGATTGATTGGGTGGTTGGTTGATTGATCCATAGACTTTGGTCCAGTCCTGGTTAAAAAAAAAAAAAAATCTTAAGAAATTACACCTGATGCCTCCATCTCCAGCTCAGACCTTTCAGGTTGCTAGTTAACCAAAGCAAGCACATCCTTCCTCCACTCAACCTTTTGGTCCCCAGGCTTTTACCTGATCCCTGGGAAACCTGTTCCCACTAGGACCTTGGCTCTCTCAGATTTGGGATCTGGAAGAGGGCACAGGGCAGTCCCTGCCCCGTGTCATGACCCTTTTCCTGCTAACACACACAGGGAGCTCCAGTTTCTAACCACTTAGTTTTCGTTTTTCATGTCCTCCTGCAAGACCCTCCTTGGTTCTGTGGTATTTGAGAAACTGAAATTATCATCTGTCACAGTGCAGCAAGGTGGCCTCTCTGGGGAGCTTCGAGAACCCTCAGTGTCTTGGGGCCAAGACCTTCCTCCCCAGGCGGGGTCCTTCCTGAGAGCTGGGGAGGGGCTCAGGGCTCAGGGCTGCGTCTTTCAGGAGAGAGAGAAAGTGCCGATGCTCCTGGGCTGGAATTTCCTGGGGAAAATGCAAATATGCAGCAAAGAATTTTTTCAGTTTCTGGGGCTGCTACTGTAAGCTCCTTGTATATTGAGAGGGGGGAAAAATAGTTTCCTATCAACCAAGAAGCTTGATATTTATCACCATGGACCAGAATAGAATATGCAGCCCCCACTGGCAATTCCGTTTGCTACTTTTAAGGAATTCGGTTTTGTCACGCAGCCCAGATGGAGATGTTGATTTGGCTCTGGCTCCTCCTCTGAGCACTGTTTCCACTTCTCTCCTCTCATCTCTACAGACCATATGCTGCCTTTCTCGCTGCAAGAGAAGAGGAGGTTGGGAAGGGCCTAGGCCTGGCATAGGGCTCCCACTTTGCTGCCTCCTGGCTCTCTTAGTGACCTTGGGAGGGTCTCTTCTCCTTTGAGCCTTGTGTTCCCATCTGTAGGGTAATGTTCACAGCAAGCTTCCTGCCCTTGATGGGTATCTGCCAAGATGGAACGCTTCAATCTATGAGACCCTATATGCATGTCCAGTTGCTCAGCTGTGTCCAACTGCTTGTGACCCCAGGGACTGTAGCCCACCAGGCTCCTCTGTCCATGGGATTATCCTTTCAGGTTGCTAGTTAACCAAAGCAAGCACATCCTTCCTCCACTCAACCTTTTGGTCCCCAGGCTTTTACCTGATCCCTGGGAAACCTGTTCCCACTAGGACCTTGGCTCTCTCAGATTTGGGATCTGGAAGAGGGCACAGGGCAGTCCCTGCCCCGTGTCATGACCCTTTTCCTGCTAACACACACAGGGAGCTCCAGTTTCTAACCACTTAGTTTTCGTTTTTCATGTCCTCCTGCAAGACCCTCCTTGGTTCTGTGGTATTTGAGAAACTGAAATTATCATCTGTCACAGTGCAGCAAGGTGGCCTCTCTGGGGAGCTTCGAGAACCCTCAGTGTCTTGGGGCCAAGACCTTCCTCCCCAGGCGGGGTCCTTCCTGAGAGCTGGGGAGGGGCTCAGGGCTCAGGGCTGCGTCTTTCAGGAGAGAGAGAAAGTGCCGATGCTCCTGGGCTGGAATTTCCTGGGGAAAATGCAAATATGCAGCAAAGAATTTTTTCAGTTTCTGGGGCTGCTACTGTAAGCTCCTTGTATATTGAGAGGGGGGAAAAATAGTTTCCTATCAACCAAGAAGCTTGATATTTATCACCATGGACCAGAATAGAATATGCAGCCCCCACTGGCAATTCCGTTTGCTACTTTTAAGGAATTCGGTTTTGTCACGCAGCCCAGATGGAGATGTTGATTTGGCTCTGGCTCCTCCTCTGAGCACTGTTTCCACTTCTCTCCTCTCATCTCTACAGACCATATGCTGCCTTTCTCGCTGCAAGAGAAGAGGAGGTTGGGAAGGGCCTAGGCCTGGCATAGGGCTCCCACTTTGCTGCCTCCTGGCTCTCTTAGTGACCTTGGGAGGGTCTCTTCTCCTTTGAGCCTTGTGTTCCCATCTGTAGGGTAATGTTCACAGCAAGCTTCCTGCCCTTGATGGGTATCTGCCAAGATGGAACGCTTCAATCTATGAGACCCTATAGCATGTCCAGTTGCTCAGCTGTGTCCAACTGCTTGTGACCCCAGGGACTGTAGCCCACCAGGCTCCTCTGTCCATGGGATTATCCTGGCAAGAATACCAGAGTGGGTTGCCCTTTCCTCCTCCAGGGCATCTTCCTGATCCAGGGATCCAACCCACATCTCGGGCATCAGCAGGCGGATTCTTTCCCGCTGAGCCACAGAGGAAGCCCTAATCAATGAGAAGATGCCTTGTAAATGGTGACTCATGGGCCACGTGTCGGCTGTTACTTGCCCAGCCACTGGGCTGGTGCTCTGTGGCTGTGGGAACTCGGGACTCATATGAACAATGAGAAGAGGGAGGTTGTCTTTTATTCACTGGTCACCGTCTGTCAGGCACTGCCCTCTGTGCTTGGATATATGGCGTCTGTGTGCGGCTCATGGTTTCCAGCGAGGCAGGTAGCATGTGTCCTTATTTCACTGATGAGGGGATGGAGCACAGGAGGGGAGAGGTGGGTTCCCCGAGGACACACGTGGTCGATGCAGTGGCCGAGCCTGGCTGCCCAGGGCTGGAATCACATCTGTAGGTAACCATCCCAGAAGTAGATCTTCCTAGAGAAGGTGCCAGGGGCCCTGCCTGTTTCTGCCTCTTTGCCACTCCCTGTGGGGACTCTGTTTCCCACATGTTGATCTCAGGGGTAACAGGACATTTGCCCCACATCTGGGCCGTTCTTGGCTTCCCAGAGCTGAGCGCAGGGCGAGGGTCCAGCCCAGGGGACTGAGGCTGAGTGGGTCTGCAGGACCACGTTCTCTGACTCCGTCTCCCGGGTTGCCTGCTCTGGCCCCAGAGAGGGTGACTTGGCAGAGGGAGGGCCTGCCATGAATGTCCAGCTTCTGGGAAGTGTTGGATGGAATGTTGTTCCCCAGAACTTTGGCTTTTTCCCCTTACACTGTCAAACTCCCCTACTGCCACTTCCCCCACCCCGCTGCCCCCGCCACCACCATCTTATCTTTCTGCCAAATCAGACTCTTCTCGAAAGTTATGGCGCCCAATTTTCCAAACAATCAAGATTTTTACCGACTCACCATCAGGCTCTTTCAGAAGTCATCTTTGGAGATCACTGGCTGTGACATCCCTCCCACAAGAATGGGACAGACGCCAGGTGACATCAGGCTGATGTCATCAGCTGCACTGTGGTTGGCAGCCTTCCTCCTCTGGCCTTTCTCAATGTTTTGGCTTTTTGATTTCCCTGACCCAAGGAGGACTCTTAATTTTGTGATTTTTTTTTTTAGCTTATATTATAAATGAAAGATATGCCCAGCAGGTATCACCCAAGAATATAATGGAGAGAGAATTGCCCTTGGCCAGACACGATGCATCCTTGATTTTTTGGATGATGTTTTCTTGATAAATCTCTCTCTCTCTCTTTTTTTTTTTTTTTGGTGAGTCTAGAATTTAATCTGAAATGACTTCATTAATTGGCACAATCCACTTGATGTTTTTGGTATTTCAGCTTGTTTCTTAAAGTCCAAACTAAGTATCTTTCTCCATAGACCTTCCCTTCCCCTTATTTTTGCCTTGTTGGTCATTCACTGACTCATGATCATTCGTGATCATTTGCTCATCACAGGCTTAACCAGACTCTGGATCGAGAGCATGAGCAAAATCAGACGCAGGTCCTGCCCCCGTGCACAGAACAACACGTGTTGCGTGTGTGTGATGATGTTATCCCAGACCTGGAAGCAGAGCTGCAGTGGGGGCTGCTGACATCCCCCCCGCCCCCCAGTCCTCTTTCCCCCATAGGCACTGCCCCTCCCACAGCTGCTGGGGCTTGGCTGTGATGACTCACAGCTGCTCCCTTCTCTGGAGCTTGACCCTTGGAAGGTGACATCTCCCACCCCCAGCAGATCAGTCTGTAGCCAGAGACCAACCAGCATAGGAAAGGTGGCCCCTTGTCTCATGGTGGGGCCAACACTCTGTGCGTGTCAGCTCCAGAGCTCCCCCGTGGTGTCAGGCTGAGTCAGATTCTCGCTGGGAGCCCAGCCTAGCTTAGCTCCTTCCGCTACCTCATCTTGGTTCCTCCCTCGTTTTCTCCTTAGACCCCTCCCTCAGTATATTACATGCACGGAATCCCTGCCTCAGGCTCCGCATAGAAGCAGCTTGACCAGAGACAGGTGCTATCAGAACCCATCAAAGGAGGCAGTGATTTAGGTGGGCAGTTCAGGAAAGCCATCTCAAGGAGGGCATAGTTGAGCTGGGATTTGCAAGATCAGAGGAAGTGAAATAGGTGGAGAGTGAATGAAAGGGTGCTGCAGAGGAGAAACAACATATACTGAGATCTGGGGACAGAAAATATGATCTGAAGCTGAAAAGAGGCTGGTGTTTGTGAGCAGAGAGAGAGCCCCTCCAGGCACTCAGCTGGGGCCTTGGAGAGAATTAGGTGGGAGGAGCCCAACATGGTAGGAAATCTAGCTCCAGGCTCAGAGGCCTGGAGCTCCAGCTCCGTTTTATCCATTTTACCAGTTAAACTTAGTGTTACTCTTGGAGTGCCAGGGAGGGTCAAAAGTAGGCCCACAGGACGTTTCGCAGCCTCAGAATAGCAGCCAACTGCAGATGTGCCTTGCGTGTTACTGTGCTTACATCCCAGGTTCACCAGAACACACTTCCTTTCCTGTAACCACCAGCCTCTCAGAGTTCAAGGTGCCATCTCTAGGGTCTGGGGAGGCAGAAGGTGGAGATGGTTGCTTTGCAGGAGAAGATGGTTGAGTGTCACCAACCTGGGATAACTCTGACATATGGGGAAGTAAAGGCATCTCTCTTGTTCTCTCTCTCTCTCTCTCTTTTTTCTTAAGGTAAAAATATCAGCAGAAAAGGCGTGAGAGCCAAGAGCTCTGAGAAGGCTGCCAGTGATGATCGGGGCATCCCCCTGGCCCGTGACGCTGTCCGAGAAGGTGAGTGAGGTCCTTGATGTGCCCTGACCCAGCTCAGTCTCCGGCCCTGGGAGGACATGGGCCCGGACACGGTAGCCGAGTTCTGAGTGGAGGGGGATGGGCCTGGGGTCTTCTGCCTTTTTGAACCATCCGTGGGTGAGGAATGAAGACATGCACATTCCTTCTTTTCTGCGTGTACAGTAACTACACAGTCATTGAGTAACTCAAACTCATCAGCTTGACTGAAGTCATTTCTGAATTTCCTGGAGCTCCCAGTTGCCTTCCCTGCCCTTCCCTCACCCCCTCCCCCTCGAAGACAACCTCATTTCTTTTCCTGTGGAGCCTCATAGCTGCCCACAGTCTTGTGTGTACATTTCTTATCGCCCAACAAAACCCAGAGCCTCCAGAGTCAGAGGTCAAGTCTTTGACTCCCAAGCACGTGATGCTAGGCCTGGTGTTTTATAGTCATGCAAAAATATTAGTCCTTCAATGACTTACCTTAAGATAGTCAAAGTCATTAGTTCTAGACTCACGGACAAGCTCTGGCTAATATTATTAACTATCACGATTACCATTGTTGTATCTGTTACTTTAAATTGTGGGATTTCCGAAGACATTTCTGCTGACATTAGTAATACTGAACATGTATTAAGCACTTAAGCTCTCAGTAAATGGCTGTGGACTGGGCCTCTTACTTCACATCTCTTGATGCCCGTTTGAGTATTGTGGATAGTCTTATTATCGTTATTATTACCATCATCATATCACAGATGAGGAAAATGAGACTCAGTAATATGGGTCATTTGCCTACCGTTGTGTGGCCTTCAGTTTGTAAAGCAAGGATTTGAACTCCAGATTTTGTGATTCTAGGCGTTCTGCTTAGCAGCACAACTGCTTGACATATATAGAGCATTTCACAAATTTACATTTATAGAGGCAGGATCTGATTTCAGCTGCCATGTGAGCCCATTAACCATGTAACAGAGTTGATTGTCACAAAAGGAATTGTATGTTCCCCTAGGCACATTGTGATGATCTGGGGTTGGGTTTCTAACCAAGAATTTGCCATCAAAGAAATCATAGACAGGATTAACAGCACATCCTAAAATAAAAACAGAAGTTCCGCAGCAGTGAACTTCTGCAACCCTTAATATATGGGAATTCTGTTCTGCTATAAAGTGGGCGGGCGATCCCTGGGCTCATCGCCTTTGGGAGGACCCAGCATGTCAGGAGGGTGAGTGGAGGACTCAGGAGTGCTGGGGCTGTGTTTCTGTGGGTTTGCCCTGAGAGTGGAGTCCTTTGGGGTTTCCACTCAGTGGGTGGTAATGAGACTCCCACGTTGGGTGGGCTCGCCATGACTTTTTGTCCCTTGGCCCCAACACCAGCTGTTTTTCCAGATTACAAGCTGTGGGGCTAGAGGGCCTTCTGGTCTGGCCTTCCTTCTCTAGGTTCTCTTGTGTCAGATCTGGGACCAGAGAGTTCTTTCTTGTCTTGTTCATTCTTTGATGCTTTCAAAAGTATTTTAAAAAATATTTTTCCAGATTTATTTTTTAGTAGCTTTAGCACAAGGGCTGGTTTGAATTATCTTATTTCTTCACTACCAGAGTTGGAAGTTGTTATAATTTCAAAAGGCATTTTCACAAAGATTTTTCTTTTTCAATTTATTGAACCGAAGTATAACTGATTTGCTATGTCGTTTGGGTTTATCGTGAACAAAGTGATTTTATACATACATACACATACATATATTCTTTTTCATATTCTTTTCCATTATGATTTATTACATGATGCTGAATGTAGTTCCATATGCTATACAGTAAGACCATATATTTAGAAAGATCACTCAGAATTTTAAAAAAATCTTGCTTTGTTGTTTATCACAAGACTTTTCAAGGCCCATTTCTGTACACAATACATGTACACACACACGCACGCGCACTCACCTCCCCCCCACACACTGAATTCTGAATTCTGAACTTGTTCCCTGTTCTGCCACATGACCATTCCCCATTTCCCACTCTGGACCACTGAGGATTGTTTCCCTGACCTTAACCTCAGAGCCCTGTCTGAACAGTTGGGACTCCGTTCTCAAAGGCAGCCTTTCTGGCTCTGATTCACTGAGTGTCCTAGATGTGATTTTGGCCTGTGGACTTTATTCATAATGTTCTTCTATTAAAATGAAATTGAGAAATGGAGGAAAACCCTGGAGGGCAGAGAAACTGCAGGGGCCTGGTGTGCAGATGCAGGAGGGAGAAGGATGGTGATGAGAGGAGGGCGTGTGCAGGAAGCACGTGGCACAGCCATTGGGGAACCTGGGTCTGGACCAGGAGGGGTCACCTCGAGGTGGAGCCGGGAAGAACAGGGCCTCAGATGGGCAGCTGGGCAGGCTTAGGACCCCTCGTCCATCATCCTCAGCATCTCCTCCGGTCGTGCTGAGGCCTTGCTGGAGATGTGGCAGAATGATGGGGTGAGGAGGATGTTGTCATCTACATCTGGTCCAAGGTGGCAGGTGGGACAGATGGCATTTGCTTCATTTTCAGGGTGGTGGGCAGAGCAGATATTAAGCACACTGAGCTATGTGAGTGGATGGCATCAACGGGCTCGGGTCAGATATGGATTTGAAACCACACAACCCAGATCAGGACTTGAACCCACTGTCTTTCAGGTCCTGTCTCAGGGCTTAATGAAGCTCAGGTTCTTTATGTCTCATCACAGAAAGAATTCAGTGAGAGACAAAGTGATAGATAAAAAGTAGATTTATTTAGAGAGATGCACATTTCGGAGACAGAATGTGGTCTCTCTCAAAAAGTGAGAAGGGCTTTGGGAGGAATGCACTGCACAGACAGAGTGTGGGCCCTTCTCAGAAGGTGAGAGTCCCCAGATATGGAGTGGCTAGTTTTCATGGCCTGGGTATTTCATAAGCTAATGAGTGAGAGGATTATTCCAACTGTTTTGGAGAAGGGGCAGAGATTTCTAGGAATTGGGCCAGCCCCCACTATTTGGAGGTTTATGGTCTGCCTCAGAACTGTCATGGCCCTTGGGGTGTGTCATTTAGCAACTAATATATTACAGGGACAGGCTTTCCTGGTGACTGAGTGGTAAAGAATCTGCCTGCAAATGTTGGAGACGTGGGTTTGATCCCCGAGTCAGGAAGATCTCCTAGAGGAGGGAAAGGCTACTCACTCCAGTATTCTTGCCTGGAGAGTTCCATGTACAGAGGAGCCTGATGGGCTACAGTCCATGGGGTCTCAAAGAGTCAGACACAACTTAGCAACTAAACAACAACAACAAAAATTTACAGGGAGAGTATGATAAGTTTCAAGGTCTTCTAGAAGTTGAATCTTCTGCCATCTTGTACCTAGTTGGTTCTAACCAATTTTTGTCGTAGAGTCCCTTCTTCTGCAAGGAGGTCAAATCAGTCAATCTTAAAGGAAGTCAACCATGAATATTCATTGAAAGAACTGATGCTGAAGCTGAAGCTCCAATACTTTGGCCACCTGAT
>SJYC01117494.1:0-51151 GCA_006408675.1 Madoqua kirkii
AGAGTCCCTTCTTCTGCAAGGAGGTCAAATCAGTCAATCTTAAAGGAAGTCAACCATGAATATTCATTGAAAGAACTGATGCTGAAGCTGAAGCTCCAATACTTTGGCCACCTGATGGGAAGAGCCAACTTATTGCAAAAGACCCTGGTGCTGGGAAAGATTGAAGGCAAAAGGAGAAGAGGGCAGCAGAGGATGAGATGGTTAGGTAGCATCACCAACTCAATGGACATGAATTTGATCAAAATCTGGGGGACAGTGGAGAACAAAGGAGCCTGGTGTGCTGCAGTTCATGGGGTCACAAAGAGTTGGGCATGACTTAGAGCGGCTGAACAACAACATGGCTATTCATTCTTTTAAAGCTTGTGCCCTGCTCCCCTCCTGTTTCAGACTCACCCTGAGAGAGTCTGAGTTTTAAGGGAGAGATTATGTACATGGCTGTTACCATGACTAAGGATTAGCGTCATCTGTGGCAAGTCTCCAAAATACGTCTTGGATATTGTTCTTTAATAGCGTATGCAGTGGTTGAATTACTGGTGTAGTCTTTACATCTCTATAAATCTTCAGCCTTTGCCATATGACTTTTCAATTTCCTTTGTAAAAGTTGAAAGCCCCTTGATTGTGGGCTGTCCATGTTCTTTGTGGAAGCAAATAGAATAAGGTGGACTGAAAAAGTGCAGTTCTGGGCTGAGTGCTTAAGAGACTTTGCTCGTTTTCATTTTCTCCTTATGCCCTGCCATCTCCATGAGAAGAACACACTCATCAAACCCACTGGTTCAAGGAGCCTAGGAGATGAATGAAGCAGAAAACAGGCCCAGTCTGCAGCCTGGAGCTACCAGCTGAGCCCAGCTTACCTGAAGGCAACTAAGAAATAAGTGCTTCCTATGTGGCACTGGGAGTTTGTGGTGGTTTGTTACACAGCAGTAGCTGACAGATACAGTAAAGAAGATCCTCATTCTTTAAAAAAGTTGCATTGTGTTCTATTGAATGGATGTTCCATAATTTATTTGAATCTAGGTGATGGACATTTAGATTGTTTTCAGTATTTTGCTACTGAATGAGGAGTATTGCAATGAACTCACTATGCATTGGTTGCAGAATAGCTCCTTGGCTGACATTCAGAGCCCACCATGATTTGACCTGTTTCTGGCCTCTGTCTCCTTTTTTTCCACCAGATAAGAGCTTGTTTCTCAGACATGCCTTGTGCTGAAAGCTCACTTGTGTGTTTCCTCCAAAGGGAATTGGGCAAGCATCTCAGTTGGTGATGGAGAAGCAGCTTTGGGGTCAGGCTCCACCCTCACTGGCTGTGAGGCTCTGGGCTAGTTACTATCTCTATGACCCAGTTTCCTTCTCTGTAAAGAGGGGATAATATCTTCTTTATGTGTCTTTGTGGAGGTGAAATAATGTATGCAGAGTGGAGCATACACAGTAAGCTCTTAGCAAACATTAGCTGTGATTTTTATTTGCTGTCCTGGGATTTTTTCATGCCTTAGTTATAGGAGTTGGCAGATATTTCTAAACGATCATAAATATTGCACACTTTATTGGCCAGCAAGCAAAGTCAAGACTATTATGTCAGTATTTAAATAACCATTAAAAAATATAAAAGCCATTCTTATCTCATGGGCCATACAGATACAGATGGTGAACTGAATTTGGCCCTGATGAGGACTGTATTTTGCTGGATTCTGCCTCAGGACTTGTTGTTGTTGTTCAGTTACTCAGTTGTATATCACTCTTTGGGACCCCATGGACTGTAGCACGCCAGGCTCCTCTGTCCTCCACCGTCTCTCAGAGTTTGCTCAAATTCATGTCCACAGAGTTGGTGATGCTATCTAACCATCTCTTCCTCTGCTACCCACTTCTCCTTTTGCCTTCAATCTTTTCCAGCATTAGAGTCTTTTCCAGTGAGTTGGTTCTTTGCATCAGGTGGCCAAAGTATTGGAGCTTCAGAAACACTCCTTCCAATGAATATTCAGGGCTTATTTCCTTTAGGACTGACTGGTTTGATCTCCTGGCTGTCCAAGGGACTTCTTAGAACTTAACAGTTGTGCTAATGCTGACCCCAGGAAGCCTGTCTTGATCCCTTGTATTTTGCTTTCCTGTATCTCTTTCTCACGGTCCTGGTCCTCTCCTCTCTCACACTACAGTGATTCCTGTGCCTGACTCTTCTGTCCTAGGAGGCTGTGAATGTTGTGAGCAGGATCTGTGTCTGATTCACCTAAGGCTATGCCCAGTGCTGGAAGAAGCAACTGTTGATCAGAATGCTGTGCTTAGTCGCTCAGTCATGTTTGACTCTGCCACTCCATGGACTGGGGCCCACCAGACTCCTCTGTCCATGGGATTCTCCAGGCAAGAATACTGGAGTGGGTTGCCATGCCCTCTTCCAGGGAATCTTCCTGACCCAGGAATCGAAGCCAGGTCTCCAGCACTGCAGGCAGATTCTTTACCCCTGCCACCAGGGAAGCCCTTTGATCACGCCTGTTTATCAAGCACTCCGCACTGTCACAGCTAGTGATCAGGGGTAGAGAACAGGTGTCCATGTGTGCTGAGGCTGACTGTCCACGGTCCACATCCGCAGGACGGGCTTGCACAGGAAGTGCTCTTTGATCTGTAGGAAGGAAGCCTCATTTCCCACCATGATGGAAGTAGGACGGTTTTGCAAAGCAGTACATGTTATGAATGGAGCACCCTCAGCGCTCTGCCTTTGGCCTGGGTTGGGTGAGATTTGAGGCCCCTACCAGGTACCACTCTTAGAGACTGTGTGTGTGTGAGAAACTTGAGGATTTTCTTTGTATCACAGACTCACTGGAAAAGACCCTGATCCTGGGAAAGATGGAAGGCAAGAGGAGAAAGGGATGACAGAGGATGAAATGGTTGGATGGTATCACCAACTCAATGGACGTGAGTCTGAACAAGCTCCAAGAGATTGTGAAGGCCAGGGAAGCTTGGCATTCCGCAGTCCATGGGGTTGCAAAGAGTTGGCCATAACTGAGCGACTGAATAACAAGAACAAGTTAAAAATTGTTTCATATTCATGGAGAATTGTTTTTTTCTTCTATTGTGTATTGACTTTCTTTAAATGACTACTTTTTGACTTAAAAAATCTATTTTGTGTGACATTAAAGAAACTTTATAGCAATTTAGAAAAATCTGTTTAAACTTGGATTATTTTTTTAAAGACTTGGACCCATGTAGGAACATAGAATGATCTGTTCCTTGAAAGTATGAAAAAACTAGGCTGTAAATTCATCTGAACTGGACACCTTCCATAGAGGAAATTCTTTGATAATGCTTCATTTTCTTTCATGGTTCTTGATCTATCAGATTTTCTATTCTTTTGAGTTTATACTGAAAGTTTTATTTTCCAAGATAATATATTAATATATATTATATCAATATATTATTATATATTAATATATATCATATTAACATATTAACATATCATTACATATTAATATATCATATTAACATATTATTACATATTAATGTGTATTATATTAATATATATTTTGAAATTTGTTCATTTATTTTAGAGGAGTTTTTTCACACTTAGAGAGAAATGAAAGTAAAGAATTCCCATGTCCTCCCCTGCAGCCCTGGCTTGTTATTAGTAACACCTTGCATTCATGTGGTACATTTGTTGCAACTGAGTAGAGTAAGGCGCTAGTGCTAAGGAATCTCTCTGTCAGTGCAGGAGACATAAGAGACGTGGGTTTGATCCCTTTGTCGGGAAGATCCCCTGCAAGAGGGCATGGCAACCCACTCCAGTGTTCTCTTACATATTAATGTGTATTATATAATATATATTTTGAAATTTGTTCATTTATTTTAGAGGAGTTTTTTCACACTTAGAGAGAAATGAAAGTAAAGAATTCCCATGTCCTCCCCTCCAGCCCTGGCTTGTTATTAGTAACACCTTGCATTCATGTGGTACATTTGTTGCAACTGAGTAGAGTAAGGCGCTAGTGCTAAGGAATCTCTCTGTCAGTGCAGGAGACATAAGAGACGTGGGTTTGATCCCTTTGTCGGGAAGATCCCCTGCAAGAGGGCATGGCAACCCACTCCAGTGTTCTCGCCTGGAGAATCCCCATGGAGAGACGCGCCTGGCAGCCCACAGTCCATAGGGTCAGACACGAGTCAGACACGACTGAAGCGACTTAGCACACACCCACCTTCTTATCAGCTAAAGTCTGTGTTTGCGTTAGTGTTTACTCTTCTTGTTAAACATTCTGTGGGTTTGGACAAAGGCATGACGGCAAGTAACTGCCACGCATGGTGGACTGGTCCCACGGCCCCGGAAGCCCCCTGTGTTCCTCCTGCTCGTTTTTCCTTCCTGAGACCTCTGGCGACCCGTGTCTTCGGAGGTTTGTCTTTTCCAAAATGCCATGTGGTTGGCCTCATACAGTGTGTACCCTTTCAAGAGTGGTTTCTTTCATTTAGCAATCTACATTTCAGGTTCATCCATGTCTTTTCACGGCTTGCTCGAGAGCTTCTTTCCTTCGATCATGGCATAACATCCCATTCTACGGCTGCACCACATACGTTTGTTTGTTCATCTGTTGAAGGACATCTCCGCTGCTTCCAAATTTTGGCAATTAAGAATAAAACTGCTGTGAATATTCATGTGCAGGTTTTTGCGTGAGCATAAATTTTCAGCTCATTTGAGTAAATACCAGGGATAGTGACTGCTGGATCACATGATCCAGAGTATGTTTAGTCTTATAATGAGTTTTGTTCCTTCTATAGTACCCTAGTTTACAAAAAAAAAAAAAAAAAAAATTCAGTGTTACTTCCCTCCCTTTTTTGTGTGTATTTTCAGGTTGTTTTTTTTTTTTTTTGTCCATTCATCATGCACTTTACACATTTGTTACCACATCACTACCACTGGTATAATTTTCTGCAGTGGTATTTCTGCTTTGTGTAGAAGACTGCTTTGTGTAGACTATTTCCTACTTTTATTGTGAAATAATACATACTTATGGGAAAAGTCCACTAAATATATGTTCCATTAACAAATATTTATAAAACCAATTCCTATGTAACCATCACCTGGCTCCAGAAGTCAAGCCATTGCTAATCTCCCTATCCAACATTCAACCCTTCAACTTTAGAGGTTACCTCCATCCCAACGTTGTTAACATTTCCTCAGCTTTCTTTATAGCTTTACCACTTACACTTGTATTTCTAAATTAGTGTGTTTGACCTGTTTTTGAATTGTATCTCAGTGCAATCATACTGTGTACATTTCTATCACTGTTCTGCTTTCTTGGCTCATTCATTTTTATTCCATCATAGAAATACTTGGCAATTTCTTTATCTATTTCAATGCTGAAGGATATTTGACATGTTTTCAGTTTCTCTCTTTTATGAAAAGGGTTGCCAGTGAAAACTCTTACACACACATCCTGGTGCCGTGCGCTTGAGAGTCTCCTGGTGTGTGTGAAGTTAGTTGTGGAAAGGCTGGGTTCACTTGGCTGTTGAACAAATGCTCAGTTGATTTCCTCACCGATCACTTCATTCTCGTTTTCCATCAGCACGGTGTGGGGCTGCCATGGTTCCACATCCCCATCAGCTACTGTGTGATCACTCTTTAATATTTTGCCAATCTGTGGTTGCTGTTTAGTCACTAAGGTGTGTCCGACTCTTCTCTGACCCCAAGGAACATAGCTTGCCAGGCTCCTCTGTTTCTGGAATTCTCCAGGCAAGAATACTGGAGTGGGTTGCTATTTCCTTCTCCAGGGGCTCTTCCCAACCCAGGGATCAAACTCATATCTCCTACGTTGCAGGCAAATTCTTTACCACTGAGCCAGCAGTGAAACCCAGTCTACTGGATGTAAAATGGTAATTCATTGTGATTTCATTCCATTTCCTAAGTACTAATGAGTTTGAGCATCTTTTCATATATTTATTTATCATTTAAATATCTTTTTGGATGAAGCTCCCACTCAATCTTTTTCTTATAAACTTATCCATTCAAGTATGAGTTTTGACTTTATATTGTTTGTCCCAAATATATTCTTTCTTTTGTGGCTTAATTTTTGTTCCTATGAACTCTTTTAATAAATGGAAATTCTTAGCTATGATGTAGTCAAATATATCAATCTTCTTTATGGTTGCTACTCTTTATATTGCGTTCTAATGCTTTCTTATACCTTTGTTCTCTTTCTCATTTAGGCCTTTATATACTGGGGATGGATTTTGTTTGTTTGTGATATGAGACTGAAGTTCAGTTTGATGTCTTTCTTGTAAGTACCTAGAGGGAGCCGTCACTCTTTGCCCACGGCTGTGCAGTGTTACCCTGTGTGCTGGATATCAAGAGTCTATATATGCTTGGCTTTGTTTGGGGCCTCTCAGTTCTGTTTCTTATCATTTATTCACTTTTATACTCATTCATAAAATGCCGCATTATTATAGCTTCATAATAAATCTTGGTAACTGGCAGAGCAGAGCTTTGTTATTCTTCAGTAGTTTTGGCCACTCTGGATTCACTGAGTGTGTGTCTGTACACAGATATTTGCACCATCTAGTCACTTTCTTTGGGCTTCCCTGGTGGCTCAGACAGGGAAGGATCTGCCTGCAATGTGGGATACTCAGGTTCCATCCCTGGCTCAGGAAGATCCCCTGGAGAAGGGAATGGCCACCCACTCCAATATTCTTGCCTGGAAAATCCCACAGACAGAGGGGCCTGGCAGGCTATAATCCATGAGATGGCAAAGAGTTGGACATGACTGAACAGCTAACACTTTCACTTTTTCAGTCAAGCTCTTTAAAACCTTCCCTGGAATTTAGACTCGAGTTGCATTAATTCCAGAAAATCAGTTTGGAGAAGATTTACATATTTACATAGACGTTTTCTAATCCATGAATGTGATATATCTCCTTATTTCTTAGATCTTTTAAAATATCTCTCAATATATGGATCTTCCATATTTTTAATGGATTTATTCTTAGATGCTTTTCTGTGATTCTTTTAATTTCAGTTTTCTAATGCTTTATTGGTAGTGTTACAGGAATACAATTGATCTTTGAATGTTGATTTTATACTTGATAACCTTGCTAAAGTCTTATTAACTATAAATTTATTGGTATGTTAACTTAGATTTGGGTATAAAAATCAGTATATACTAAATAATGACAATTTTCTTATTCTTTTCTATTTTTAAGGTTTTTATTTATTTTCCCCCTACTGCATTGGCAAAGACCATAGTTCAAAAATAGTAGATCTTTCTTTGTATGCTTTAATTGTCTTTGGACTTTTAGTTTTCTATGTTTTTTCCTCCTAGCATGTCTTTTTTTTTTTTTTTTTGCAAATGCAGGCCTTGTCTCTTGCACTATACTTAGGATGAACAATTTATGGGGAAACATTTTCCTGGTTATTACATCAAATCACATGACTTCTTTTGGAGTTTCTTGGGTGGTATACCTCTTTTAATGTTCTTCGTGTGGAATTTTTGTTCTTCACAGACTAAGACTTAGTATTTGCTCTTCAATCAGCTTCAACTGAGGCAGTATCCAGGCAGACTGTCTTCCCTGGAGACAGTCTGAACCTTTCCTCAGATCCGGAGACGTTGGCCCAGGCAGCGTGCAGACCCCCAGTACAGTTTTTGCTTTCTAGCAGCCTTTTCACTTTCACGGAGTCTGCGCTTCTGTGGAGCCAGCTTCTTCCCTTGCTGCTGGCTCATGGACAGTCCGACCTGACGGAACTCATGGGGAATTCTAGTCGCCTCCATGCGCTGCTGGCAGTGTTGTTCTTGTCCCCACACTCAGACCGTCACACCTGCCCCTGCATCCTGTCTGGTTGTGTGTTAAGGATTTCTGATCCAAACAGTGGTGGAAACGTGGCTACGAGCGAGGTGAGCCCTTGGCCACCTCAGAAAGCCACGTCTGGGCTTTTCTCCTTGCTGCAGACCCTGGCTTTCGCATGAATGGAGGCATGCGAGAGGGCTGAAGGGTTTCTGTCCTTCCTGTGGTCATCTGCATTTTTTTTCTCAGTTGTCTCCACTGCACTCACATGTGGTGAATGTCCTTCCACCTCTGGCATTAGGCTGAAGCATCGTTGAGGGTCTTTCCTCATCTGCATCTTTATAGGTGTTTAGGATGGGTTAGGAAGAGGTTGCAAAATTTTAAGCTGGAGTTCCCCAAAAGTCTATGATGCCTGTACAGCTGGTGACTTTATCAGTAAATAACCCTGAACACATTATGAGAAGGTTTTTCCTTTAGATACCCCTTAAAAAAACCTTTTTATTTGAAATAATTATAAACCCACAGGAAGCTGCAAACAAATGGGCCTTATGCAACCTTCAGTGCTGACATTTTGTGTAACTGGCACATAACAAAGTCTGGCCATTGGTGTTGCTGCAATCCGCAGAGCGTGTTCAGACTCTGCTAGTTATACGTGAACACACACACGTGTGCATGTGTGTGTGGTCCGGTGCCGCATGTACTTTCACTGCAGTGAATGCTGCAGATCTAGGCAGTTCTGTCACCGTAGTGCTTCCTGGTGCCGCCCCTTTGTGCTCACACCCTTCCTCTCCAAGTCCCTAACTCCTCAACCACTGATCTGTGCCCCATTTCTGTAATTAAAAAAAAAAAAAAGTTAGATAAATGGAATCATACAGCATACAGGTTTCCTTTGGGGAGAGGTGTTTATCCTTTCAGCATAATTCTGAACTGGATACATAGACTTACTTTTGTATTAATATGTTGTAATGAACTTCCCAGGTGGCGCTAGTGGTAAAGAATCCGCCTGCCAATGCAGGAGATGTAAGAGACGTGGGTTTGATCCCTGGGTCAGGAAGATCCCCTGGAGGAAGGCATGGCAACCCACTCCAGTAGAGGTGGGTTGGAGAATCCCTATGGACAAAGGAGCCTGGTGGGCTACAGTCCATAGGGTTGCAAAGAGTCGGACATGACTGAAGCAACTTAGCAAGCACACAGTATTTTGTAATAGACAAAAAAGCTAAGCTTGTTAAAAAAATTATTGATGTGTACCATGCATGCAGAAAGTCTAAGAATCATAAGGGTAGAACTCACTGGTTGTCACCTACACCACTCTGATATAATGAGAATGCACCATTGTAACTGTCATTTAGATCGGAAATAGAACGTGATCAGAATCTCTGAGACTCATTCTCAAAGATCACCACTGTCAGAGATCATTTTTACCTGTGTTGAACTTAAATGCATGCATTGTATGAATCATACATTGTATTCTCATTGTGGCTAATTTCTTTCAGTCAGTATTTTGTTGATGAGATTCATCCATATTCTGTAGAGCTATGGCTCATTTATTTTCATTATAGTTTTCTATTGCATGACTGTGCTATGCTGTGCTTAGTCACTGACTATCCCACAATTTATTCATTCTCATGTTAGTGGACACTTGACTTGTTTCAGTTTTTAGCTATTACATAGAGTTCTGCTGGGATCATTCTTGCATGAGTCTTGGCATATGCATGAACATGTTTCTGTTGGGTATATACCTATAATTGCTTCCCTGGTGGCGGTAGTGGTAAAGAACCCACCTGCAGTGCAAGAGACGTAAGAGATGAGGGTTTGATCCCCTGGTTGGGAAGATCCTCTGGTGGAGGACACAGAAATCCACTTCAGTATTCTTTCCTGGAGAATCCCCATGGACAGAGGAGCCTGGCAGGCTATAGTCCATAAGGTCACAAAGAGTTGGACACAACTGAGTATCTGGATATAGCACAGGGCATGAGTACCTGGAGCAAGTACTCCTAGAGAGTTTTCCAAATTGGTTGTACCAGTTAACACTTGTGCCAGCGGTCTTGCTTCATGTCTGCACCAACATTTGATAGTATGTCTTTCTTGTTGTTCAGTCCCAGTCGAGTCTGACTCTTTGTGACCCCATGGACTGCAGCATGCCAGGCTTCCCTGTCCTTCACCATCTCCTGGAGCTTGCTCAAACTCATGTCCATTGAGTCAGTGATGCCGTCCAACCGTCTCACCCTCTGTCGTCCTCTTCTTCCGCCTTTAATCTTTCCCAGCATCAGAGTCTTTTCTAATGAGTCAGTTCTTCTCATCAGGTGGCTAAAGAACTGAAGCTTCAGATTCAGCATCAGTCCTTCCAATGAATATTCAGGACTAATTTCCTTTAAGATTGACTAGTTTGATCTCCTTCAGGTCCAAGGGACTCTCAAGAGTCTTGTCCAACATCACAGTTCGAAAGCATCAATTCTTCAGCGCTCAGCCTTCTTTATGGTTCAGCTCTCACATCCATACAAGACTACTGGAAAAACCGTAGCTTTGACTATACAGATCTTTGTTGGCAAAGTAATATCTTTGCTTTTTAATATGCTGTTTAGATTTCTCATGTCTTTGTTGGGTGTATACTGGTATCTCATTGTCATATTAATCTTCAGCATTCTCCTGAAGGCCAATGACTCCTGTTTACTCACCTTTAAGACATCTTCTTTGGTGAATGCCTCTTCAGATCTTTTGCTCATTGTCCTTATGAGTAATAGATTTTTTTTTTTTTTTTTTGGTCTGTTTGCTTTTCTTAAAAATACTGTGGATGTGAGTCTTTCATTATACATTTGCATTGTTGTCATAGTTCAGCCACTAAGTCATGTCTCTTTGTGACCCCATGGACTACTGCATACCAGGCCTCTCTGTCCCTGACTGTCTCCCAGCGTTTGCCCAAGTTCATGTCCACTGAACTTGCCTTCAGTCTTTCCCAGCATCAGGGTCTGGGCACGGCATGCCTCATAGCGTCACTGAGTTATGCAAGCCCCTTCGCCAAGATAAGGCAGTGATCCAGGAAGGGGACACATTTACATAGTAAATACCTTTTTGCACTCTTTGGCTTTCCTTTTCATTTGGTACTCAGGTCTCTTGAGTAACAGATCTTCTTAAATTTGATGTCGAACAATTGTCACTATTTTCTTTCTTACTTTTGTTTTATGTTTAAACCATTTTTTAATGTACATGAAGATTATGAATTTATTTTTTGTTATTTTGCAGCAATGAAATTTCTTTTGATATTACATATTTCCATTAAAATTACTTGACATAAATAGAAATTAAGTAATAGTAATTAATAATGCATAGAAAGATTCATGAAGATGATACACAAGGGATTGGAGGTTTGAGAAATGCTTTTTCAAATCAGTAATTTCTTTTTTGGCTTTATAAGTGATATGTAAAAAGCAGACTATTAATTTTCCATGACAGTGCAGACACAGTGATTGTTAGTTCTGTTGGATTGTAATACACATTCATTCATTTACACAGGAAACATCTATTGGGCTTTGGGATTAGTGATGAGAACTCACAGTTTCTGCCCTGTGATATTCAGTGTGGTTTGTACCTTTTTTAGGATGAGAGGGGTAGGTGTTGGGAGAGGAAGTGTCTGGAGGCTTTGCAAGTGCGGCCACCACTGATCCGAGGTGGGAGCCTCTAGACTCCTGCGGCTCTGGGCAGGCTCCAGGTGTGAGAGGCTTACACCAGCGTGAGCTGATACCCTTTCCCTGAGAGTTTCCTCTGCTGTCCCCTGGGGCCTGGGAAACAGAATCCTGGGGACTGAGTGACTTGACTTTCACTTTTCTCTTTCATGCATTGGAGAAGAAAGTGGCAACCCACTCCGGTGTTCTTGCCTGGAGAATCCCAGGGATGGGGGAACCTGGTGGGCTGCTGTCTCTGGGGTCACACAGAGTCGGACATGACTGAAGTGACTCAGCAGCAGCAGCAGCAGCAGCATAGGAAAACCAACTCATGGAAAGACCTTGATGCTGGAAAAGATTGAAGGCAAAAGGAAAAGGAGGCGGCAGAGGATGAGATGGTTAGATAGCGTGACTCAGTGCATATGAGTCTGAGCAAACTCCGGGAGATAGTGAAGAACAGGAGAGCCCTGCAGTCCATGGGGTTACCAAGAGTCAGACACGACTTAGTGACTGAACGACAGGAAAGAGACACCAGCCAACCAGGTTCTGAGGGTATCAGAAGATTCACTTGGGGACTTTAAATTAGGGCCTCGGCCCTCCTGTAGTCCCATGGATCACGGTCTCTGGGGAGCGGTCTGGGCATCTTTCCCCCCCAGAAGATTATTTTTTTCATGATCATAGGATGTTGTTTTAATTGGAGGATAATTGCTTTACAGTGTGTGAGTTTCTGCCATGCAGCAAGTGAATCAGCTGTGACGCTGCTTGCTGTTCCTTAGTCACTCAGTCGTGTCTGACTCTTTTGTGACCCCATGGACTGTAGCCCACCAGGTTCTTCTGTCCATGGGATTTGCCAGGCAAGAATACTGGAGTGGGCTGCCATCCCCTTCTCTAGGGGATCTTTCCCAAACCAGGGACTGAACTCGAGTCTCCTGCACTGCAGGCAAATTCTTTATCATTGAACCACTGCTGCTGCCGCTACTGCTGCTAAGTCCACCAGGCTCCCCCGTCCCTGGGATTCTCCAGGCAAGAACACTGGAGCGGGGTGCCATTTCCTTCTCCACTGCATGAAAGTGAAAAGTGAACCACTGGGAAGCCCAAATCAGCTCTAAGGATCCATATATCCCCTCCGTCTTGAGCTTGCTTCCCACCCCACCTCCTATCCCACCCCTCTAGGAAGAGCACTGAGCTGACCTCCCTGTGCTACACAGCAGCTGCCCACTAGCTAGCTGTTTACATACAGTAGTGTGTTTATCAGTGCGACTCTCTCAATTCTTCCTGTCTTCTCTTGCCCCCACTGTGTCCAGTGTCTCTATTCCTGCCCTGCAAATAGGTCTGTCTTACAGAGTGAAGTAACCCAGAAGATTCTGGTGTTGGCTCAGGGTGAGAACTGCAGTCTTGAAGAGTCCAGAAGTCAGGGAGGAGCTTTCCAAGGATGATTAGATAAAGCTGGGATTAGCTCCTCTGCAAGACTCCGAGGGAAGCATCCCCCTTGGGAAATCAGCGGCTTCTGAGACAGGCAAAGAGCCACTGCAAACACTTTTTTTCCAGGGCACCTGGCGGGGCCTCCACACTCTCACTGATCAAAGGGAATGTTAGGTTCAGAAAGGGAAGAAAGGAATGTCCCAGGTCAGAGCTATTCGGTTTATAGGCGACCACGAAAGCAAAGTTCAGGATGGTTGTTGAGCTGGCCCCTGGCAGTGCCCTCGAGGTCTTGGAGAACTCTTTGCTCTGTTGCCAGCAGACACCACTGCAGGCCAGAAAGCCTCAGACTCAGCTCCCCTCTGCCAACTGGTGAAGCCTGTTCCAGCGCTACTTCCTGTCTTGCATGTGACCCCAAACGCCATCACAAAACTTGCATGTGTATCACATTCTTGGGTTTGCAAGTCAAAGAGAGGTGGTGCAAAGACTGTGCCTGGCATTTTAGGTCACACTGGACTTTCAGATTCTAGCTCAGGCACTTTGTGCTCAGTCACTTGGTCCTGTCTGACTCTTGGCGACCCCCTGGACTGTAGCCTGCCCGGCTCTCTGTGCATGGAATTTTCCAGGCAAGAACACGGGAGTGGGTTGCCAGGCTCTGCTCCAGGGGATCTTCCTGACCCAGGGATGGAACCCGCGTCTCTCTGTCTCTTGCATTGGCAGGCAGCTTCTTTGCCACTAGCGCCACCTGGGAAGCTAGTGCCTAACGGTGAGGTCCATTTTGTAGAGTGGCTGCAGAGCAGAGGATTGTAGTTCAGGACAGATTTGATTGAACGCATGTGCGCTAGTCGGAGGGGAGCTGTAGAATGAGGCGGAGGGTCCTCTCTTCGCCCACCTCCTGGGCATGGAGCGCAGGCCTGGGAGGCAGGGCCCCGCGTTCGGCACAAGGTGTTCTCAGGGAGTGGCATTGCCTGGAAGAGAGAAGTCGAGTCATCTCTGATGACTGTCACTCTTCCCTCCAGATTCTGACACATCTCCTGTCTCTAATGAATATTTTCCTCAAGTGTTCTTTTCACACGTTTTAATTTTTTTCATGTTCTCTTCACCCACATGCTTCTCAGGATGAGAGTCTTTCTCCTCTTAGAAATAACACAAATGTGATTTGATGACAAAGGGTGTTGTTTGTTTTTGCAGGGGGAGCAGGGAGCTTTCTGGAGGGCTCTTCAGGGGCTGCTGCTGGAACCAACTGGCCCAGGAGTCCTGGCTGAGTTACGGTCAGAGCCGCTTCAGTGCAGCCTCGCTGGGGCCTTAGATCACAGGGGCAGGGTGAGGAGCTGGGAGTGTACTTCCCATTGACTTCAAGCACTCTTTAAGCCTGGCAGTTACCTCCTCCATCGATATTATAATCTTGATGAGAATACCAACATGTTGCACTCCAGCCAACGGTGCCAGCGCTCTGCCTGGCCTTGGTTCTGATGGTGGAGATTTAAATTAGGCTTGGAAACACTAGCATCTCCTCCATTTATTCGATCCTCAAGGCGGCACTCCTGGCTTTCTCAGAAATATTTTCTAAAGATAGAGGAAAGTCCTGCTTGTCGTGTGGTGATATCACAATTGACAGCTCTTTGGTGGAGCCTAATGTATCTTTGAGAATTTAGAGCCAAAGGAATTCTTGCCTCTTGCTTCAACTTCACATTGCTTATGGAGTTCCGTGGTGGGTCAAGTCGACTGGGCTCTTTTGGGGAGAGTCGTTGCACGGGGCACCGGCTCCTACTGTACTGCATGGTGTCTGTGTGTCTGTGTGTGTTTGTGTGTCTGTCACTTTATTCCAACAGTGTGTTTTGCAAGAATCTGAGGTTATAATGGGAGGTGGGTAAATTTTCTAAGCACTTGTCTGAAGACGCTCTTGCTTTTGGTGGTGGTGGGGGTTTGCAGGACAATATTTGGAAATATTTTTCAAACTTTTTATTTTATATTGGAGTATAGCCAATTAGCGATGTTGGGATAATTTCAGGCACACAGTGGAGTGACTCAGCCATACATAAACCTTTGTCCATTCTTCCACAAACTCCTGTCCCATCCAGGCTGCCACATAGCATTGACCAGAGTTTCCTGCACTGTACAAGGAGTCCTTGTTGGTTATACATTTAAAATATAGCCGTGTGTACCTATCCGTCTCAAACTCCCTATCTCTCCCTTTGCCCCATCCTTCCCCCTTCCCCTCTGGTAAACATAAGTTCATTGTCTAAGTCTGTGAGCTTCTGTTTTGTAATGTTTTTGCAGGGGGAGCAGGGAGCTTTCTGGAGGGCTCTTCAGGGGCTGCTGCTGGAACCAACTGGCCCAGGAGTCCTGGCTGAGTTACGGTCAGAGCCGCTTCAGTGCAGCCTCGCTGGGGCCTTAGATCACAGGGGCAGGGTGAGGAGCTGGGAGTGTACTTCCCATTGACTTCAAGCACTCTTTAAGCCTGGCAGTTACCTCCTCCATCGATATTATAATCTTGATGAGAATACCAACATGTTGCACTCCAGCCAACGGTGCCAGCGCTCTGCCTGGCCTTGGTTCTGATGGTGGAGATTTAAATTAGGCTTGGAAACACTAGCATCTCCTCCATTTATTCGATCCTCAAGGCGGCACTCCTGGCTTTCTCAGAAATATTTTCTAAAGATAGAGGAAAGTCCTGCTTGTCGTGTGGTGATATCACAATTGACAGCTCTTTGGATGGAGCCTAATGTATCTTTGAGAATTTAGAGCCAAAGGAATTCTTGCCTCTTGCTTCAACTTCACATTGCTTATGGAGTTCCGTGGTGGGTCAAGTCGACTGGGCTCTTTTGGGGAGAGTCGTTGCACGGGGCACCGGCTCCTACTGTACTGCATGGTGTCTGTGTGTCTGTGTGTGTTTGTGTGTCTGTCACTTTATTCCAACAGTGTGTTTTGCAAGAATCTGAGGTTATAATGGGAGGTGGGTAAATTTTCTAAGCACTTGTCTGAAGACGCTCTTGCTTTTGGTGGTGGTGGGGGTTTGCAGGACAATATTTGGAAATATTTTTCAAACTTTTTATTTTATATTGGAGTATAGCCAATTAGCGATGTTGGGATAATTTCAGGCACACAGTGGAGTGACTCAGCCATACATAAACCTTTGTCCATTCTTCCACAAACTCCTGTCCCATCCAGGCTGCCACATAGCATTGACCAGAGTTTCCTGCACTGTACAAGGAGTCCTTGTTGGTTATACATTTAAAATATAGCCGTGTGTACCTATCCGTCTCAAACTCCCTATCTCTCCCTTTGCCCCATCCTTCCCCCTTCCCCTCTGGTAAACATAAGTTCATTGTCTAAGTCTGTGAGCTTCTGTTTTGTAAATGAGTTCTTTTGTATCATTTCTTGTTAGATACCATATATAAGGGATGTTATATATTTTCACTTCAGTACTCTTGCCTGGCAAATCCCATGGACAGAGGAGCCTGGTGGGCTGCAGTCCATGGGGTCGCTAGGAGTTGGACACGACTGAAGTGACTTAGCAGCAGCAGCAGCAGCATACAATATTTATCTTTCTCTGTCTGGTTTATGAAGATGACCTTTTGGTTGTTGACAGATAGTGGGTTTCCCGCGGCTTTTGTCCCAGCAGTCGCCAGTGAGAAGCCCCGTGTTAGGATGATTGTCACTCTCTAATCTCTGGGGAGTCATGGATAAGACAGGAATTGTGCCTGGGATGGGGCCTCTCGGTTCCTTTCTGGCCCCTCTGCCCTTCTGGAGTTCCCTGTGAAGATGGCTGATTCACCCTGTGGGTTTTGTTTGTCTGCTCACTTACTGCCTTTGGGGATGTATTAGTAGCAATCTCCTACTGTGTCCAGGTCCAGGCAGCAGCTGAGCAGCTGAAGTCCCATAGATATCCCATCAGGGACCAAGAGGTGGCCTTTGCTGCTGGCCCGGTTTCTTAATCATCTGCATGCTTTCTTTCCCCTTATCATTCCATGTTTTGAGTGAATTCAAGGGGGAGGGACAGCTTATTTTTGCTTACGTTGGATGTTACATAGACCTGCCAGAAACCTTGAGAATCACCACGGGGCTACCTGAAGCCTTTCGGTCCTCAGGCAGCGTGGAACAGGTGATGAAATGCCACCTCCCCACTACTTCACTGGTCACTACTATTCTGCCTGTTTGTGCCAAGCCTCTCTACCAAGCCTCCTGGTAGAGATGGGCAGAGGAGCAGAGTGGCATCCCTTCAGAGCCTGGAGCTGAGACCTTAGAGACTAGGATGTGAAGTACACTCTGTTGCTGACAAGGATGCCATGGATGGTTCAGCTCAAGTCTTGGGGCCTCAGTTTCCCCTGCTGAAAACTCAAGGGGAGGATGGGACGGGATCTCAGGTCCTAGCGGGCCTGAATTCCTCTGACTGCAGTGCACGGGCCAACTTCCTTACCGAGCGCCTTCAGAGCACCTCCTGCGGTCAGTGTGCTGCCAGCCTCCTTCAACATCCCAAGACCAGAAGGGCCTTGCCCTGCAGGGGTCTGTCGTGGATGGACAGACACCTCTGCATCCCCAGATGTTCCCAGGATCCCCAGGAGGCACTCCCATCTCAGGAGTGACCCACAGGGCTTTTCAAAGTTGCTCTGTTACATCAGGGATTTCTGATACTTTTAGTGGAAGTAGATTTTGTTCATTTCTACTTCTGACTGTTTCTTTCCTTTCCCCAGAGTCAGGTATGAAGGGGAGAGCATCACTTGGTCATTTCTAGCCCCATGGCAGGGTGGGTGGTAAGACCAGCAACCAAGGAGTCAGGAGGCCCCCAGAGCTGCTGTTACAGCTCACATCTGCAGGGACAATGGGCTGGACTGGGATGATGGCCAAGGAGCTGCCCACGTGCCAGTGTCGTATTCTAGGAGCAGCTTGGACTAAACTGTGTTGAGTAGCCATTCTCAGAATTACCAGTTTTGCCAGGAATGGAAGGCAATAGGTTTTTTTTTTTTTTTTCCTCTTTCTATTGCTGTGTTCATTAGTATGCACAATACAAAGGCCAAAGTTGCTGAAGCAAAACCATCAAGTTCTGATTAATTTGCAGAACTCAGCCACGGAATCACTCTGAAATTTCTAACCAATAACGCTCCCTGGCTGAGTCACTCAGCGGAAGGATCCTTAATTGGAAACAGCCTCAGACAGTAGCACGGAGAGCATCAGACAGAGGAATATTAGGACAGAAACACCCAGAGAGGAAATGCCGACAAGAAAGAAAACTGGCATAACATGGACGGCTGAATCGACACTGTTTGTCTGGAAACACCGGGCGTACCAGTGAGTGGGGCTGACACAGAGCTGGAGTTTAGGGGGAAGATAGAGAAGCAGGTGGCCAGCTTTTTCAAAATCAGAAAGTTCGTTTCTGTCCATATCTGTCCTTGTTTTTAATGAGCCTTGTCCTTTCCAGGTTGCCCACCTCTTGGTCTGGAAACCTTAAAAATCACAGACTTCCAGCTCCATGCATCCACTTCCAAGCGCTACGGCCTGGGGGCCCATCGGGGGAGACTCAACATCCAGGTACCCACACGGAGGGGAGGATCCCGGCTGCACCGCCAGCGGCTCTGGCCACTGACATGGCGATGGTGCCTTGAGCTTGGGGCAGGCTCCGTGCCTGGCATTTAACACGAATCAGCTCTAGTTCTCACGCCAGGGAGGAGCTTGCTGCAGAGACAGAGTCCCGAGACTCAGGGCACGTGTCTTCTCCAGACACTGGTTGGTGAAACGGATGCTGCCGGTTCCTGGGCCCAGCTTGGACCGCCTCCATGTGACATGTGTGGAAAGGACACACGGGGATGCTGGCCGCCTGTGGCCGTGGGCAGGCAGTGACCTTGGTCCTCTCTCGCCTCCCGGCCCGTGTTTTTCCGCCACTCCCGCCTCTTCCAGGCTCCTCTGTGGCTCCTTCTGCCGTGTTCTGCCAGCTCAAGCCCTTAGTGGCGCTCATCGTGTCTGGCCTCCCACCCTGAGACCAAAGGCCTCTGTAGCCTTGGCCCTCGGTGCTGTCCCAGTCCTGCTCCTGGAAGGTGGGGTCAAGGTGGGGTCACCCTGCCTCCCTTTCTGCACCGTGCGCTTCTGGGCTGCAGGCCTTTTCCCAGGCAGGGCCCCTGCCTGCAGCTCCCTGCCCGCCGCTTTGCTAAGCAGTGTAAACCCTGGCTCATCCGTGGCACCACATGCTTGCGCTTTTCTAACGTCATACATGTAGCCATTAAGCACCGCAGATTTATTCTCCTAGAGTCCTGGAGGATAGACATCTCACTGGGCTCAAATCAAGGTACGGGCAGGACTGCGTTCCTCCTGGAGGCTCTTGGGGAGAATCGTTTCTTTTCCTGGTCCCGCTTCTCTAGGCATGTGCATCCCTTGCTCGTGGCCCCTCCCTTCCTCTAAGCCAGCGACGGCAGGTCGAGTCCTTCCCAGGCTGCCTTCTCTCCGGTTCTCCCTTCTGTCTCCCTCTTCCACGTTTCAGTTCAGTTCAGTCGCTCAGGCGTGTCCAACTCTTTGCGACCCCATGAACTGCAGCACGCCAGACCTCCCTGTCCATCACCAACTTCCAGAGTTTACTCAAACTCATGTCCATCCAGTAAGTGATGCCATCCAACCATCTCATCCTCTGTCGTCACCTTCTCCTTCTGCCTTCAATCTTTCCCAGTGTCGGGGTCTTTACAACTTTTAAGGACCCTTATAAGTACATTGAGCGCATCTGGATAAGCCAGGACCATCTCCCAATCCCAAGCAACCTTGGCTGCATTTGCAGCCTTCATTTCCCTTTGTCACAGAACCTTGAGGATACACAGATTCCAGGACGAGCATGTGGACATCTTTGTAGGGCAGGGGGCATCACTCTGCCAGCTCATCTCATGTGCCTTTTCCCTCCTCCTCCAACTCCAGCCGATCCGCCCTTGGCATTTGATCCCGTGCCGTTCTGTGCGTTTCTCCAGGAACATAGTTCCCTAATTTTTGCAGTCTTTCCCCAACTGATGTGTAACTGTGGGTGGTTTGCAAACCCTTTGGTAGATGTACCATCTTAGCCAGCCTCCTGGGAGGGAGGTGTTCCTTTCACACCCACAGTGGGAGACCGTCAAGGTTGCACTCAAAGCTTCCAGGTGGCAGAGCTGACCTCTTATTTCCCCAGTGGTCACTGTAAGCACGCCACAGGTATCTGTCATGCAAGGGTGGACGAGCCCCCTTCCCAGGGAGCCCCTGGGCTTGATGGGAGGACATCCGAGTAGAGGTCTGACTCCAAGCTCTCTTCCTTCCCCTTAACCACATCAGGCCTCATCACTGCTTCTTAGTTCAGACAGATTTGGTAATATGAACTTTCACGAAATCTAAAGTTGTTTTAAAAATATCCATTAAAAAAAAAGACCCAAACAGCTGTTAAATATTTGGGTGTGTACAGCTGAACACTCTTTTACCAGTGGATGAACTTTCAAAGTTTAAGTAGGAGTAACTTAATAATTCGAGGGCCCCCAACACTTTGCATGGGCTGAAGCCCTCCAAGTAAATAAAGTCACACCCGAGCAGGTCCTCATCCAGATGGGAGTGGGGCTGCCTCCTGCCTCACTCAGAGGAGCTGTCTCTGGTGTCTCTGATAGTTTAAGTAGGAGTAACTTAATAATTCGAGGGCCCCCAACACTTTGCATGGGCTGAAGCCCTCCAAGTAAATAAAGTCACACCCGAGCAGGTCCTCATCCAGATGGGAGTGGGGCTGCCTCCTGCCTCACTCAGAGGAGCTGTCATCTGGTGTCTCTGATTCCCTCTCTAGAAATGAAGTCATCCTTCATGAAAGAAGAAGCGTTCACATTGATAGCCCAGCTGGTAAAGAATCTGCCTGCAATGCAGGAGACCTGGGTTTGATGCCTGGGTTGGGAAGATCCCCTGGAGGAGGGAACGGCTACCTACTCTACTATTCTGGCATGGAGAATTCCATGGACAGAGGAGCCTGGCAGGCTATATAGTCCATGGGGTCACAAAGAGTCGGACATGACTGTGTGACCTTGATGTTCACATTGATCTACACTTTGGATCAGAAGTGGAGAGGCCCAGCTAGTCCTAAATTTGTGGGCTGAGGGTGGAGGATGGAAGCTGTGTGCTTCTCAGTGAGCTGAGTGGACAGCTTGAGTGTATCCCAGTCAGGAAGGCTGCGTTCAGACTTGGCCTTGACACTTAGAGATTTTGGGACCTTGGAAATAATTACCTCACGTCTCTTGAGCCTCCGTTGTCTCATCAGAAACGCAGGAGTCTATAGCACTCACTGGATTCCTTGAACAGTGAAATTGGGTGATTTATAGTCAGTAAAGTTAAGTGTGATATATCCCTGGTGGCTCAGTGGCAAAGAATCTGCCTGCTAATAATGCAGGAGACACAGGTTTGATCCCTGGGTCAGGAAGACTCCCTGGAGAAGGAAATGGCAACCCACTCCAATATTCTTGCTTGGAGAATCCTGCAGACAGAGAAACCTGGTGGGCTCAATGGTGTCTCGAAGAGTCAGACATGACTTAGTGACTCAACAACAGCAACAATTTTAAAGCATTTACTGGATTATCTCACTCCTCTGCTGAAGTTGCGAGGACCCCCTTTGGTGGGTTCCACCTTCCAGAATCAGTACCACATGAAGTGTGATTGCATCCCAACAGGTGCCCTGGAATGCATCTTCCCACACATGGAGGTTGAATACAGTTTAAAAATAACTACATCTTGTCTCACATCTGAGTATTTAGTAGGTGTGTCAAGCTAATGGGATTTTATGTGTGAGAAACAGCAAGGTTTTGGTGTTAGAAACTATATTTAAATGCATTTAGCACAGGAGGTGAGCAAGGTCAGTCCAGCCCATTGCTGCTCTGGGTCCATGGGCATGAATGTGATCCACTCAGAATGCAGGCTCCGCATGCACCCTGGTCCTCCTGCTAACGAGCTGAGGGGCTTTAGGCAAGATGCTCACCTTTGCTAACTTCTCAGAATATGAAGATTAAAAGGAGGAAGAAAGAGAATTGTCCTCCTTGCTTCTCAAATGCCATTTTCCTTCCCGTTAGATCCATTTCCTCATCTGACCATTTCGAAGTGCCCTTTATGTGCCAGAACTGGGTGGCCCTAAAAAAACGCAGAGGAAAAAAGTTCCTGCTTATTCCTTTCCCCCAAGATGCCTGGGTCTCCAGCAAGAAGGAGACTAGGAATCAGCTCTGATCTGTGCTGTGCTGGGTACTTTACCTGTTTCGTTTATTCCTTGACATGAGACAAGGACTATTATTTTTATCACCTGTCTCTAAGAAAGCAGCTACATGGATTGGTAGAGTAACTTGGTTAAGATTTCTCAGGAGAGGAAGGATGTGACTCCAAGCTGCTTTAAACCTGGAGCTGTGGCTCCAACGATCCATAAAACGGTCCCAACCAACTACTAAAGTGTTCTATGCCCCTCTGGATGCTTGTTAAGCCATGTGCCAGTCTCCTGACTTTTATCTCGCGTTGATTTACTGGGGGTTACCCTCCTCAGGTCGTGTGAATCATGTTTGTCTGAGATTCCCACACTGTGTGGGCACCGTGTCTGCACATACATGTGTGCCTGGTGCAATGTGGCTGCCGAGAACGATGGCATTATGACCCAGAGGTAGCGCTGGTCCGTGTACCAGTTTTGCCAGTACATCAGTGTCTTATGGGAACAGGTACCAGCCCTGACCGCAGGGCACTGTCCACACAGCTGCAGGCAGAAGCCTCTGAAGAACCCGGTCCTGTCCATGATGCCTGTCACTCGGCACTACTCTGGCTTAGGGTGGCCATGTGGTCCATCCTAGGCTGTTTGCTGCTCAGGTCCTTTGCCCATTTAGCTGTTGTGCCCACAACCCACCAGCTTCCATACTTCCCGATACCCTCTTCTATCATACTGCTTTCACTGTGTTTTTTTAAGGTCAAGTTCTATCATTTAATGATAGAAATAAATGATATTAAAATTTATTAAAATTTTTCAAATTTAAAAATATATTAAAATTTTTATCTTAGCAATTTAACATGTCTCCTTACTAGAACTAATTTTTTTTTAGAATTGATTGAGTTTTTTTGTTCTTCTGATGACAGAGCTGCATAGATTTTGAACCTTATTGTTTCCTGTGAGCTTGGTTTTTACGCGCGCAAGATTTTGCCGACTATATGCACTCACTGGGTTGCATTTTCCACGCTATAGCAGGAACACCTGTCTCTGTGGCAGTTCGTTGGAGAGTGCAGTGCAGTGCAAGTCCTGTCTGACTCTTTGCCACCACGTGGACTATATAGTCCATGGAATTCTCCAGGCCAGATTACTGGAGTGGGCAGCCTTTCCCTTCTCCAAGGGACCTTCCCAACCCAGGGATTGAACCTAGGTCTCCTGCATTGCAGGCAGATTCTTTACCAGCTGAGCCACAAGGGAAGCTCGGGAATACTGGAGTGGGTAGCCTCTCCCTTCTCCAGCGGATCTTCCCAACCTAGGAATCGAACTGGGGTCTCCTGCATTGCAGGCAGATTCTGTACCAACTAAGCTGTAGTTCATTGGGGGCTGCTATAAAAACATGCCATACACCGCGTGGCTGATAAACAACACAGGTTTATTTCTCACAGTTCTGGTGGCTGGAAAGTTCAAGATCGAGGTCCTGGCATATTTAGTGTCTGGTGAGGGCCTGCTTCCTGGTTCTTAGATGACTGTCTTCTGTGTCCTTAGGAGGTGGAAGGGGAGTTTCTCAGGGTCTCTTTCAGAAGAACACTAATCTCAACTCCTGGGTGAACACCAGGAGATCGGAAAGGACCCGTCAGCCTGGGTGCTGCAGCCCATGGGGTTGCAAAGGTCGGACAGGACTTAGTGACTGAACACAGCAATCTCATTCAAGGGGGCTCCACCTTTGTAACCTAGTCACCTCCCAAAGGTCCCTAAAACTATCATCTTGGAGATTAGGTTTCAAGATATGAATACTGAGGGGACATATGCATTCAGTCTATAGCATTCTTTTTCCTCATTTTAAGCATAAGACTTTGATAGATTAAAAGCAGCTTCTAATTCAACTTCTAAATTCTCCTTTTTGCAAGTGGAGTTTTGCTTGTGTCAATTTAATAATATAAGCGCAGAGGAGAAGCCCAGGTTTACGCTTCGCAGGTATACTGGACAAGAGAGAGCTTTAGGAATTCAAGGAGGGGTCCAGTTCATCAGAATAGTCTTCAGTTCAGTTCAGTTCAGTCGCTCAGTCCTGTCTGACTCTGCAACTCCATGAATCACAGCACGCCAGGCCTCCTTGTCCATCACCAACTCCCGGAGTTCACTCAAACTCATGTCCATTGAGTCGGTGATGCCATCGAGCCATATTATCCTCTGTCGTCCCCTTCTCCTGTGCCTAATCCCTCCCAGCATCAGAGTCTTTTCCAATGAGTCAACTCTTCACATGAGATGACCAAAGTATTGGAGTTTCAGCGTCAACATCAGTCCTTCCAATGAACACCCAGGACTGATCTCCTTTAGGATGGACTGGTTAGATCTCCTTGCAGTCCAAGGGACTCTCACGAGTCTTATCCAACACCACAGTTCAAAAGTATCAATTCTTCGGCACTCAGCTTTCTTCACAGTCCAACTCTCACATCCATACATGACTATTGGAAAAACTATAGCCTTGACTAGACGGACCTTTGTTGGCAAAATGATATCTCTGCTTTTGAATATGCTATCTAGGTTGGTCATAGCTTTCCTTTCAAGGAGTAAGTGTCTTTTAATTTCATGGCTGCGGTCACAATCTGCAGTGATTTTGGAGCCCTCCAAAATAAAGTCTGACACTGTTTCTACTGTTTCTCCATCTATTTCCCATGAAGTGATGGGACCGGATGCCATGATCTTCGTTTTCTGAATGTTGAGCTTTAAGCCAACTTTTTCACTCCACTTTCACTTTCATCAAGGGCCTTTTTAGCTCCTCTTCACTTCCTGCCATAAGGGTGATGTCATCTGCATTTCTGAGGTTATTGATATTTCTCCCGGCAATCTTGATTCCAGCTTGTGCTTCTTCCAGCCCAGTGTTTCTCATGATGTACTCTGCATATAACTTAAATATGCAGTGTGACAGTATACAGCCTTGACATACTCCTTTTCCTATTTAGAACCAGTCTGTTTCATGTCCAGTTCTAAATGTTGCTTCCTGACCTGCATATAGGTTTCTCAAGAGGCAGGTCAGGTAGTCTGGTATTCCCATCTCTTTCAGAATTTCCCACAGTTTATTGTGATCCACACAGTCAAAGGCTTTGGCATAGTCAATAAAACATAAACAGATGTTTTTCTGGAACTCTCTTGCTTTTTTGATGATCCAGCAGATGTTGACAGTTTGAGATTCCTCTGCCTTTTCTAAAACCAGCTTGAACATCTGGAAGTTTATAGTTCACGTATTGCTGAAGCCTGGCTTGGAGAATTTTGAGCATTACTTAACTAGCATGTGAGATGAGTGCAATTGTGTGGTAGTTTGAGCATTCTTTGGCATTGCCTTTCTTTGGGATTGGAATGAAGACTGACCTTTCCAGTCCTGTGGCCACTGCTGAGTTTCCCAAATTTGCTGGCATGTTGAGTACAGCACTTTCATAGCATCAGAATAGTCTTACCCAGGTTTATATTGGCAGTGTCCCAGGGTCCTTTTCTACTAACGTACTTGTGAGGATGTCTGTGGTCTCATTTAGAAACAATCATTGGCTTCTTCTGCTCTGGGACTAGTCACAGGCAGATTTGAAATTAACATCTCAGGTCTCAAAGAAAAAGTTTCAGTAATGATCTCTAAAATCGCCCTTGGAGCATTTGTTTGCCTGTGCTTGGTCTTAGGAGATAGCCCTGTATTCAGGTGGGTCATTTAACAGTAGCCAGTGCCTGTCCTCTCCCAGCAGAATCCTCTAAGGACCCTGAGAGATTTTCCATGGCTCATAAATTCAACAAGTTGGGTCAGAGACAGTGCTGCTCTTTGATTTATCCCACGACCACTGTTATTGGCAGCAAAGCCTTGAGCAGCTTATGGCAGCACTTGCATTTCAAAGGGCTGGGTTTCAGTTTCATGCTTAAGACTCTAAAATGATGGTAAGTATAAGCCTGACATGTGATGTGAAGAAATGAAATACTGAGAGCCTGATTGGACCTCAGGATGTCATCGTGGTTCCTGCTGATAATCAGGAATGTAAGAGGGTGATATTCTGATCAGAGTTTTGAAGAAAGAGCTGATGTTTTGAGGTCACAAGGGGAAACATGGAACATCAGCACCTTCAGATGTCTTTGTGATGCCTGGTCATCATTTGACTCTATCTGGCCCATGACTTGTCTCGTATGTGTTAGCTGTCTTTCATGAGGAAGTCTAGTTATAATAATAGCATCTGTCTGAGCCACTTCTCAGCATCGCTGGAATGAAACCCAGCTCCTCTTGGAAGTCATTCCATTCAAGGAATTCTACAGAGCAGCCAGATCCTGATATTAGACTCCACTGCCAATGTTCTGATCATCTTTTTACCTGAAATGAGTATAAGCCACGAAGATGGTGGATGCCCATGTCTTCAGATATGTGAAAGTGAAAGTCGCTCAGTTGTGTCTGACTCTTTGTGACTCCGTGGACTGTCCATGGAGTTCTCCAGGCCAGAATACTGGAGAGGGTAGCATTTCCCTTCTCCAGGGGATCTTCCTAACCCAGGGATCGAACCCAGGTCTCCCGAATTGCAGGCGGATTCTTTACAGCTGAGCCACAAGGGAAGCCTGATATACCTATGGGGAGTCGGTTATAGAGCACTGAACCAGTTTTTATCCTGGTGTTGAAGTTCAGGAGCCTGAGCACATCCCACATGTCTGCCAGTCCTCTTTGGCCCTGGTGGCACCTGGTGCCCAACCCTGGCCAAATATGCACACATGCTTGCTCAGTCCCTTCAGTCACGTCTGACTCTTTGCGACCCCATGGACTGTAGCCCACCAGGCTCCTCTGTCCATGGGATTCTCCAGGCACGAATACTAGAGTAGGTCGCCTTGCCCTTCTTCAGGGGAGCTTCTGACCTAGGTATCGACCTCGTATCTCTTACATCTCCTGTACTGGCTGGTGGATTCTTAACTGCTAATGCCACCTGGGAAACCCCATCTGGCCAAAAATGGAGACCATATTTAACTTGCCGACCCCACCCAGGGCAGCACCATTTTCTCAGGCGTTGCCCTGGGCACCCTGACTCCTGCCTGTTCCTGGAATCATTTGCACTCAGGGTCTTCTGACTCCAAAGCCTGTCTGTTCCTTCACCCTGTCCTAGTTCTCTGGACAGCAGCCTCTTGTTCCTTTCTGGTTGCACAAAACCTTGCTGTAAGTCAACAAGCCCTCCCTGGGGGCTGTTTACATGCTGGGTGCTGCAGAGGCAAAAATCATCACAGTGGATACACTTTCCAAACCCAAGAATGTCATGCTCGTTCCCATAAAGGGATTTTGTTCTGCGTCTGGCTTTAAGAAACGGCCCGGGACACAGTGTCCAGATGCCAGGATGCGGGAATTTGGGGTATTTGGATTTTTATGGGAATAACAGGACCAAATAATTTGAATCATGACTTTCGGAAAATTCTAAGTGAGAATTTGCCATAATGAGATGGAGGTGCTGTTGTCTTTCTCGGTTGCATCCTGAAGGCAAGTGTGGTGAGAAGAGCTGGGTGCAGAGCAGGCTAAGGAGGACAAGGGAGCCCCGAGGAGCAGAGATGCCGGGCTTGTGTCTCTGACCGTTTTGAAACCACTAAGCCCCTGCTGCTGAAGCGGACCCTGTGCCACTTGCCATCTGAATTTTTTCTTTATATTTTACTAAATTTCACTAAATTATTATTCCATTTCATCTTCAGTGTACTCAGAAGGAAACTCTGGTTTAGAGAAGAGGAACTGAAGTCCGGGGCTGAGTGACCTCCCTTAACCCTTTACCTAGTAAGCGCAGAGCTGAGATACAGGGGGAAGGGTTTTCCATGCTCCTTTCTTTGCACCTCATGCAAAGGTGCCCATGGGAAGGTTCAGCTTGGGGTATCCTCCAGCACCCCATCTTCTGACTCATTCCCTGACCGCTGAGTCTCCTAGTACCATCCTGGCAGGACCTAGAGAAGTTTGAGGGGTGTCAACAGTCATCCCCATGGGCCTCATGTCCATCCAGCTGGCAGAACCTGCTGTGCCTTCTCAAATGATGCCTCGTGAAGATGGGCCCTCTGGCTGTCAGCCCAGCCACACTGTCTCCTGTGTACTTACAACTGGGAGGCAGGAGTCCATGTTCTTCTGAGCTAGGGTTTCGACACAGCACACACTGTCCAGGCAGAGAAGACTTGTGTGAACAGAGGGTGAAAGACAAGGAAGGGAGAGGAGGCACGAAAGATCAGAGCAGAGTTTTTCTCATCTTCACTCATTTCATTCAAAACCCCGCCTCCTGGGAACCGTATCGGTGCCAGGCAGACACTGTCAGACGTCTTGGGGAGACAATGGTGAACAAGCCTAGAGATGCTCTCTAATCTTTTAGCAAATATTTAAGGAAGGCCTCCTGTGTCCTGGGTCATGTCCTAGGTCCTTGGGATGCCTCTGTGGCCAAAACAGAGATCCTCACCATCTGACAACTTACAATCAGTGGGAGCTGTTTAGTTCTTAAGCGGTGTCTGACTGTTGACTGACCACGTGGACTGCAGCCCGCCAGGCTTCCCTGTCCCTCATTATCTCCCAGATTTTGCTCAGATTCATGCCCATTGAATCGGTGATGCCACCCAACCGTCTCATCCTCTGTCGCCCCCTTCTCCTCCTGCCCTCAATCTTTCCCAGAATCAGGGTCTTCTCTAATGAGTTGGCTCTTCACATCAGGTGGCCAAAAGGAGGCACATAAAAGCAAGAAATGTAACAGCATGATTTTTATAGTTTTTCAAAAGGTGAGAAATGTAACAATGCATAGCCAACAGTGGGGTCGGGAGGGCCACCTCTGGGGCAGGGTCAGGTTATAGTTAAAAGTGATCAAGGTCAGGTTTGAGGCCAAGTTGGCTTAAGGTGAAGAAGGCTGAGCGCTGAAGAATTGATGCTTTTGAACTGTGGTGCTGGAGAAGACTCTTGAGAGTCCCTTGGACTGCAAGGAGATCCAACCAGTCCATTTTGAAGGAGATCAGCCCTGGGATTTCTTTGGAAGGAATGATGCTAAAGCTGAAACTCCAGTACTTTGGCCACCTCATGTGAAGAGTTGACTCACTGGAAAAGACTCTGCTGCTGGGAGGGATTGGGGGCAGGAGGAGAAGGGGACAACAAAGGATGAGATGGCTGGATGGCATCACGGACTCGATGAACATGAGTCTGAGTGAACTCCGGGAGTTGGTGATGGACAGGGAGGCCTGGCGTGCTGTGATTCATGGGGTCGCAAAGAGTTGGACACGACTGAGCGACTGAACTGAACTGAACTAGCTTAAGGATCAGCAGGGGATCGGGCAGCTGTGGGAGGAGCATTCCAGCAGTGGGAGTGAACTGAGTGTCTTGTGATGACAACAGGCTGAACATTACCAGTTAAGGAGCCGGGTGGTTGGAGCTCAGGGAGTGCAGAGGGGAGTCGCCAGCCCAGACATCACTCTGAGGACCTTGACTTTTACTCTGAGCCAGTTGAGGAGCTGTGGAAGAGTCTGGGGTGCAGGAATGCCATGCTCTGCTTTGCAAATGCTAAGGAGTAACCAGTCTCTGTGTTGACCTAAGGAAGCAGGCATCAAAGCAGGGGGCCTGAGGGGGTGACGTCAGCACCCTACATGGAAGTGATGCTGGCTCCAGCCAAGCCAGAGGTGTGGAGGCAGTGAGAAGTGATTGGGTTTTGGATATTTTGAAAGCAGGCTTTTCTGACGAGGAGGAGAATGAGGTTTGGAGGCGAGAGAGAAAAAGAAGAGTCCAGGATACCTCCTCCAGTGTTATTTTGGCCTTGGGTCATGAAATGGAGAAATGAAATTATTTTGAAAAATAACTCAAGGGTGAGATTGCCCAGTGACAACCTGCGAGGAATGCACAGAAGGAGAAGGCCAGGTACATTAGTTCTGAGGGCCTCAGTAGCAAAGTGTCATAAACAGCGTAAAGCAACAGGAATTTATTCTCTCACAGTTCCAGAGGCTGGAAGTCTGAAATCAAAATGCTTGTAGGTCTGAGCTCCCTTTTAAGCTGCGAGTAGAGGATCTTTCTTTGTCTCTTCCAGCCCCCAGTCCTCAGGCATCCCAGGTTGGGTGTCGCTGGCTTGCAGTGGCATCTCTCCAGTCTCTGCCTCTGTGGTCACAGGCGGCCTCCCTCCCACATCATCTCTCATCTCAGTGTGTCTGTCTCTGTAACCAGAATTCCCCTTCTTTCAAAGACACCAGCCGTCAGGTTTAGGCCCTCATCTTCATCTGCTAATTTATCTGCAACAACTCTGTTCCCAAATAATATCACCTTCTGAGGTTCCAGGGATTAGAGATTGAAACTATGTTTCTGGAGGATATAATTCAACCCATAACACCATGGTTTTCTAACCCAACAAACCTGCCTCAATCTGGAGATCTGGAACACTTTCCTGAGGATGGGCTACAAGGTTTGAAGCAGGATTAAAAGTTAAGAGTTTATCAGACAAAGAGTTGACAGAGGGGACAGGAGAGAATTCCCAGTTGAAGGAAACGGTGTGTGCAAAGGCCCCATGGTGGACGGAACATGTTATATTTGAAGAACTAAAGCAAAGCCAGTGTGACTGGACCTGTGCTGTGCTTATGGAGCAATATCATGGCCAATACAGCTAAGAAAGTACTCTTTATCTTTAGTCTTTAAGGAAATACAGATTAAAATCACAATGACATGTAGGCACCAGAATGGCTTTTTTTTTTTTAAAAGGAACAATATCAAGTGTGGGCAAAGATATGGAGCAATAGGAAATTTTATATAGTGCTGGGATCATAAAACAGCACAACCACTTTGGGACCCTGTTTGGCAGTATCTACTGAGCTCAACATTTTTGTACCTGTTAGTCTAACAAATTCTTTTTATGCCTAAAAGAAATGCATTCATATATGTACAAAAAAACATGTACAGATAGGGTCATAGTATTGTTATTCATGATATTCCCAATATGGTAGTAATCCTCATGTCCATCAGACTGTATAATGGATAAGTCATTTATATATGTGTACAGTGGAATACTATACAGCAGTGAAAAGGAATAAGTTACTGCTACCTGTAATAATATGGATGAATCTCACAGATACCACAGTGAGCAAAAGGAGCCAGGCACAAAAGAGTTGTCACAGAAAGTTCCACTTATAGGAAAAGGAAAACAGGAAAATCAGGCCAGGAAGATGGATGTCAGAACAATGCTTATGTTAGGGAAAGATAATGCCTGGGTGGGGCCACCAGTGGGAGCTTTTGGCATGCTGGTTATGTTCTACATTTAGATCTGGGTGTGGGTGCCTAGGTGAGTGCACTTTGTAAAATTTAAAAAAATTATTTATTTATCTGGCTGCACCAGATGTAGGGCCTTTGATCTTCATTGTGGCATGCAGGATCTTTTGCTGTGAATTCTTAGTTGTGTCAGGGAACTCCCTGATAGATTTTGTTTTAATCATTTTTCATTTCAAATTCAAGATATTTATTGTTTTCCTTAGCTAGTGCAAGACATTTTTAAAAAATGGATTTGGGGTTTAAGAATAGATTTAAAAGCAACTAGTATTTCTTTTTAATCAACTTTATTGATGATTACACCTTCATGGATCACAGACTTATGATGAAGGGGTTTGCATAATTCACTGAAGATATGAGCCATGACATTCAGGGCCACTCAAGACAGACAGGTCATAGAGAGGGGTTCTGACAAAACGTGATCCGCTGAAGGAGGGGATGGCAACCACTCCATATTCTTGCCTTAAGAGCCCCATGAACATTATGAAAAGGCAAAACACTTGACACCTGAAGATGAGCTTGTATATGTGAACCGAGAACTTCCAGAGGCACAGGCTGGGTTTGGAAAAGGCAGAGAACTAGAGATCAGACTGCCAACATTCTTTGGACCATAGAGAAAGCAAGAGAATTCCAGAAAAACATTTGCTTCTGCTTCATTGACTATGTGAAAGCCTTTGACTGTGTGGATCACAAAAACTGTTGAACATTCTTAAAGAGATGGGAATACCAGACCAGCTTACCTGTCTTCTGAGAAACCTGTATGTGGGTCAAGCAGCCACAGTTAGAACCTTACATGGAGCAGTGGACTGGTGCAAAATTGGAAAAGGAGTATGAGGCTGTATACTGCCACCCTGCTTATTTAACTTCTATGCAGAGTACATCATGTAAAATGCGGGGCTGGATGAATCACAAGCTGGAATCAAGATTGCCAGGAGAAATATTAACAACTTCAGATATGCAGATGATACCATTCTAGTGGCAGAAATCGAAGAGGAACTAAAGAGCCTCTTGATGAAGGTGAAAGAGGAGAGTGAAAAAGTTGGCTTAAAACTCAGCATTAAAAAACTAAGATCATGGCATCCAGTCCCATCACTTCATGGCAAATGGAAGGGGAAAAATTGGAAGAAGAGACAGATTTTATTTTCTTGGGCTCCAAAATCACTGCTGAGGGTGACTGTAGCCATGAAATTAAAAGATACTTACTTCTTGGAAGGAAAGCTATGCTAAACCTAGACAGCTAGACCTAAAAAGCAGAGACATTCCTTTGCCAACAAAGGTCCATATGGTCAAAGCTATGATTTTTCCATTAGTCGTGTACATATGTGAGAGTTGGACCATAAAGAAGGCTGAGTGCCAAAGAACTGATACTTTCAAATTGTAGTGATGGAGAAGACTCTTCAGAATCTCTTGGATTGCAAAGAGATCAAACTAGTCAATCCTAAAGGAAATCAACCCTGAATACTCACTGGAAGGACTGATGCTGAAGCTGAAGCTCCAGTACTTTGGCCACCTGATGCGAAGAGCTGGCTCACTGGAAAAGACTCTGATGCTGGGAAATGCTGAAGGCAAAAGGAGATGGGGGCAGCAGAGGATGCGATGGTTCGATAGCATCACCCACTCAACGGACATGAATTTGAACAAATTGAGAGATAAAGAAGGACGGGGAAGCCTGGTGTACTGCAGTCCATGTGTTGCAAAGAGTCAGACATGACTTAGTGGCTGAACAATAACACTGACGATTAAGGTCTGAAGCGGCAGCAAGCTCTGCTTATTCGCCGAAGGATCAGCTGATTTGCACCCAGGCCGTGTTATGCGTTTATCAAAAGTTTATCGCAGAGGTTTACCAAAGGTAGATATTCATAGAGCATTATGGCCTCTTTGGGGAGAATAGTTACTTACCTATATTAATCCGATATCACAGCTAACATTTTTAGGTAATCACTGCCTCAAAAAGGGGTAACTTGTTGGTAACTATAAAGTTTCAGCCTCTGTTTCTAAGAATAATTTTTTTCTGAAAAAAATTTAAAAAGAACTATTACTTTATTCTGTTTCAGTCCAAATAGCCCTGGGTTGTGTTTACAAAGTGGCAGCTGGGTCAGTTATCTGGGAATTGCTGAATTGCTAAATTGTTACACTCACTTGGATATAGCTTTTTAATTTGCTTCCAGATGTTTCTGTACTGAGGCAACCCATGATCATGAAGTATGTACACTGCAGATCAATGGTTTCACAGCAGCAGAATGATTTTGAGATTCACAGTTTTCTATATACGCCATAAAGCAAATTGCATAGTACCTAGCACATAGTAGGTGCTCATGTAGACACCTAGAAAAGTAAAGAATAGTTTAAAAAGCAGGTTGTATATCATATTTGTGCATTTGTCCACATTTGTCTTCAAAATTAAAAGACACTTGCTCCTTGGAAGAAAAGCTATGACCAACCTAGACAGTATATTAAAAAGCAGAGATATTACTTTGCCAACAAAGGTCCATCTAGTCAAGGCTATGGCTTTTCCAGTAGTCATGTATGAATGTGAGAGCTGGACTATAAAGAAAGCTGAGTGCTGAAGAGTTCATGCTTTTGAACTGTGGTGTTGGAGAAGACTCTTGAGAGTCCCTTGAATTGCAAGGAGGTCAAAGCAATCAATCCTAAAGGAAACCAGTCCTGAATATTCATTGGAAGGACTGATGCTGAGGCTGAAACTCCAATACTTTGGCCACCTGACATGAGGAACTAACTCAATTGAAAAGACCCTGATGCTGGGAATGATTGATGGCGGGAGAAGAAGGGGACAACAGAGGATGAGATGGTTGGATGGCATCACCGACTCGATGGACATGAGTTTGAACAAGCTTTGAGAGTTGGTGATGGACAAGGGAAGCCTGGCGTGCTGCAGTCCATGGGGTCGCAAAGAGTCAGACATGACTGAGCTGAACTGTGTTTGTGCATCTATCTATCTATATTTGTGTATCTCCTTTCCTTTCCTTTTATTTTATTCAGTGTTATAAGCAAGTAGTTAAGGAAATCAAAATATTAAAGGATTATATCAGATAAACAATAGAATGGTTGTTGCCAGGGGCTGAGCAGGAGAGGAAATGGGGAGATGTAGGTTAAAGAGTACGTACTTTGAGTTATAAGAAGAGTAAGTTCAAAGGATCTAATATATAGCATGGTGATTATAGTTAATAATAACAGTATTGTGTAATACTTAAAAGTTGTTGAGGAATATATCTTAAGCATTCTCACCACACACACAAACAAAAGAGTTAACACTTGAGGTGATGGCTATATTAATGATCTTGATCTTGGTAATCCTTCTGTAATGTATATGCCTATCAAATCATCAGGTTGTACATATGTACAATTATATTTGTTGATTAGTCCTCATAAAGTTGGAAAAGACAGAAATAAAAACAAAGTGATGGTCCCTGTGGAGGCATTCCACATTCCACCCCACTCCCTGACCCCCACCAAATGCTGTGAATGGGGCAACTACTTCCAGCCTTTTTCACTTGTTTCTTTAGGAATTTAAATCTTAATTTCTAAATAATGTGCATGCATGTATTGATATATACTGATTTCTGAAGGAGATCAGCCCTGGGATTTCTTTGGAAGAAGTGATGCTAAAGCTGAAACTCCAGTACTCTGACCACCTCATGCAAAGAGTTGACTCATTGGAAAAGACTCTGATGCTGGGAAGGATTGGGGGCAGGAGGAGAAGGGGACGACCGAGGATGATATGGCTGGATGGCATCACGGACTTGATGAACGTGAGTCTGAGTAAACTCCGGGAGATGGTGATGGACAGGGAGGTCTGGCATGCTGCGATTCATGGGTTTGCAAAGAGTCGGATACGACTGAGCGACTGAACTGAACTGATTTATAAATTTTGGACTTTATCACTTGAATCTTTATTATGGAAGATGACAATTTCAGCTCATTTCTAATCATCCCTATTTAATCTTTCCAACAAAATTATATCTCAAATTTTGGACAACAGTCTACATTGGAGGTTTTCATTGTTATGACTATAAATACTGCTTACTACTGAGCCAAGAATCATCATAGTTTTAAGTCAAGAATTAATTCCCATTATATAATTTCTTGACATTTTGTTTTCCTGGAAATGCTCATGTTTTAAAAAACCGTCCCACACCCTGCAATAGTGTGGGTCTGTAAAACAGCCTCCAGTGTAACTTTCTGTTAGGTCAGACCTGCTCGGGCATTTTTAGTGTTACTTTTGCCTTTTCTGTTTCTGCAGACATCCTTTCAGGAGCCCATTGACCTGCTGTGTTTCTGGATCTTCTGCGTCACTTTTATCTTGGGATTTCTTCACCATCATCCTGTTTTGGAACCTTTGATTTCTCAATCTGACATCTTCCTCCTTTTGTGTTCTGCCTCCTTTGTGTGGAGTATATCTTATAGTAGCTTCATGGAAACGGTACGAGGGAAATTTGTTGAGGATTTGTGAATCTGAAAACCGTCTTTTGTGATCAATAATCTATGTATAAAATTCCAAGTTGGGAAATCTTTGCTTTCAGAATTTTGGAGTTGTTATCTCTTATTCTTTTAGCTTCAGATGTTGTTATTGAGAACTCTGGTACTCTTCTTAATCTTTTATTTTGTTTTATTTTAAATTTATTTTTTTAAATGAATTTTTCTTGGAGTATAGTTGATTTACAATGTTGTGTTAGCCTCTACTGTACATCAAAGTGAATCAGTTATACATATACATATATCCACTCTTTTTTTTTTGATTCATAAAGGTCATTGCAGAGTATTGAGTAGAGTTCCCTGTGCTATACAGTAGGTTCTTATTAGTTACCATTTTTATGTATATTATAGTAGTGTATATAGTATATATATATATCAGTCCCAATCTCCCAATTTTTCCTTCCCCTCTTTTGTTGTTTCCTCTTTGAAAGCTTTGAGAATCTTCTCTTTTTTTCTGATCTTTTGAAGTTCACAATGATATTCTTTGGTGTGGTTCTTATTTGATTCATTGTCCCATATTCTTAGTTCTTTGGAGACGTAAGTCATAGAGATTTGGGACATTTTTGTATAATAGGTTTTTGCAATTTCTTCCTCTGGGGGGGGGGGAAACTCTGACTTTACACTCTGCTCTTCTTCTTTTTCTGACATTGTTTATTGTTACTGGAATTTTCACAAGCAAGAGTTCTTGCTTGTGTACTACTATTTCCTCCCTAAGACTATCCTATTTTTGATTCATGCAAAGAAGATCTTCTCTTTCAAGGGATCATAATTATAGTGTCTTTGAGGTTTTTTCCTGTTCTCCAGTATATTTTTAGCTTATTTATTTTTTGTTTGTTCTACACTTGGCTGCATTGTGTTCTAGAATTGCATGGGGAAAGAGAGGTGGGTCATTTCACGCTTCACTATGTTGATTGATTTCCACTAAATTTCCTGTACTTGTCTATCATATCTTCCCTTCTCTGTGTCCAGGGTTTTCAAATCTAGTCTCTCTGGTTGCCTTTTCTAAGAGAAAAAAAAATCAAGTTTTTGCAGAAGAAAAGACTCTACACATGGACATCACCAGATGGTCAATACAGAAATCAGATTGATTATATTCTTTGCAGCCAAAGATGGAGAAGCTCTATACAGTCAGCAAAAACAAGACCAGGAGCTGACTGTGGCTCAGTCATGAACTCCTTATTGTCAAATTCAGACTTAAATTGAAGAAATTGAAAGAGGAGAGTGAAAAAGTTGGCTTAAAACTCAGCATTCAGAAAGCTGAGATCATGGCATCTGGTCTCATCACTTCATGGCAAATAGATGGGGAAACAATGGAAACAGTGAGAGACTTTATTTTGGGCCTTCCCTGGTGGCTCAGAGATTAAAGCATCTGCCTCCAATGCAGGAGATCCTGGTTCGATACCTGGGTTGGGAAGATCCCCTGGAGAAGGAAATGGCAATCCACTCCAGTATTCTTGCCTGGAGAATCCCATGGACGGAGAAGCCTAGTAGGTTACAGTTCACGGGGTCACAAAGAGTCGGACACGACTGAGCGACTTCACCTCACCTCACCTAAAATCACTGCAGATGATGACTGCAGCCATTAAATTAAAAGATACTTGCTCCTTGGAAGAAAAGCTATGACCAACCTAAACAACATATTAAAAAAGTGGAGACATTACTTTGCCAACAAAGGTCCATTTAGTCAAAGCTATGGTTTTTCCAGTAGTCATATGTGGATGTGAGAATTGGACTATAAGGAAAGCTGAGTGCTGAAGAATTAATGCTTTTGAACTATGGTGTTGGAGAAGACTCTTGAGAGTCCCAGGGGCTGCAGGGAGATCCAACCATTACATCCTAAAGGAGATCATTCCTGGGTGTTAATTGGAAGGACTGATGTTGAAGCTGAAACTCCAATACATTGGCCACTTGATGTGAAGAACTGACTCAATGGAAGAGATCCTGATGCTGGGAATGATTGAAGGTGGGAGGAGAAGGGGATGACAGAGGATGAGATGGTTGGATGGCATCACCAACTCGATGGTCATGAGTTTGATTAAACTTTGGGAGTTGGTGATGGACAGGGAGGCCTGGCGTGCTGCAGTCCATGGGGTCTCAAAGAGTTGGACACGACTGAGCAATTGAACTGAGCTGAAGGCTGGGGAGGGGGGCGGATGTGAGAATCTAATTTTTTTGATACACATTTTGAATCAATTCCCCTTTTTTAGTCCTATCTCACTTTCACCTTCCAAGATATCTAAGAATCCAGTCTTTGAGCTTTCTAAATTCTGTGTGGCCTACTTCCCATTGGTGCACACCTTGGAAGTTAGTACTGCCTTCTCTTACTGAGTTCTTCAAGAGCCCTTCCTCTCATTTCTGTCTTCATATATTGTGATCTGAGTTTTATAAACATCTCCTAGTTCTATCAGTGGTCAAAATTGTGTTTCTTTATCTTGTTTTGTTTAGGGGAACTTGTGAGAGAAGAACCTGGAAAAACCAATGTATTTACTCCATCCTTTTGAAACAGACAGTTCCCATTTGATTGATCTTAAATGGAGAGTATCAGGTTTTTTCTTTGTTATGGAATTAATAATTCCCCCTTTTATCTTAAGCAAAATCTTTCATCTATTAGATGTCTTGATAGGGATTTTTAAGGGAAAAAATAATGCATATAAAAATTGCCTTGGGAAAATTACATTAATTCGTAATTTATGTGGTACTCTAGAAGAAACAGTCATTCTATGTAAGTGGTATTTTGAAGACTAGCTTCCTTAAAGTTTAAGGAATCAAACCTTTCATTTCAACAATTTCTGACTGAAATTTCTCCAAAATTTATGAAGTACTTCTCTGCATTATTAAACAAAAAGGGATGAATGTTTCTTGGTTTCTCAGACATGTTACTGATATCATTTTTGGCACTCTGGTGTAATTTGGTGACATCTCTGAGACTGGTACTCCCTCTTTCATTGACTTCTCTGAGACTCTTGCTTTATAAATTTATAATTGATTTTGCAGAGGTGACTGTCATGTCCCAAAGAGTCAGCTTCACACAAGGCTCTTCAATCCCCTGACACCTTATTACACTTAATTGACTGTCTGGTGTGCTTAGGAAGAGCTGAGATTGGCAGCGGAAGCAGGGTATCCAGGCTAGCAAAACCAGGAACAGGAAATCGAATGTCAGATCTCAGGCAGTAGACTTTGGTTGAATGGCATGAGGACAGCTGCCCCAAGCTTTCACAGTCTTGGAGGCACTCTGGTGTAATTTGGTGACATCTCTGAGACTGGTACTCCCTCTTTCATTGACTTCTCTGAGACTCTTGCTTTATAAATTTATAATTGATTTTGCAGAGGTGACTGTCATGTCCCAAAGAGTCAGCTTCACACAAGGCTCTTCAATCCCCTGACACCTTATTACACTTAATTGACTGTCTGGTGTGCTTAGGAAGAGCTGAGATTGGCAGCGGAAGCAGGGTATCCAGGCTAGCAAAACCAGGAACAGGAAATCGAATGTCAGATCTCAGGCAGTAGACTTTGGTTGAATGGCATGAGGACAGCTGCCCCAAGCTTTCACAGTCTTGGAGGGGTAAATGTCTTGAGCTGTGTGGCAGCTCTTTCTTGTCTGCTTAGCCCAGGAGCTGGCATGCTTAAGCTCTACATGATCAATGTTTGGGGCTGGGCAGCTCTTTGTGGCCAGGGCTGTCCCGTGGATTGTAGAATGTTTCCCGACATTCCTGGCCTCTATCTGCCATTGCCAGTTGCACACACTGCCCCCAGTTGTCATAGCTAAACACAGTTGCAAGCATTGCCAGATATCCTGTGGTGGGGAGGCAACATGGACTCCTGTTGAGAACTGTAGACAGTGAACCTCCTCTTTTTTCAGATTTCCTAACTCTCTTCTGGATATTTGATGTTGTACACACCATGACACCAGTTGACTGGAACAGTGTTGCAATTCCCTAGACTTTTGTAAAATGTGAACTAATTCTTAAAACATCCATATTTTTGTGATTTACCAAATATTCATTGTTTTAGATGTACTGATTGTTGTTGTTTAGTTGCTGAATTGTGTCTGACTCTTCGAGACCCCATGGACTGTAGCCCGTGCCAGGCAGTCTGCTCTGTTGGTGGGATTGTCTTGGCAAGAAGACTGGAGCGGGTTGCCATTTCCTTCTCCATGGGATCTTCCCGACCCAGGGATCAAACCGTGTCTCCTGCTTGGCAGGTGGATTCTTTACCACTGAGCCAGCAGGGAAGCCCAGATGTACGGATAACTAGCGTTAGCTGAGTGTTCAGTTCTTTTGGCATCCATGGTAACCAGTGCCAGCCCCTGCTGAAAGCACAGTCAGCATCCTAAGGGAGAAATGAGCATTGCTCTCACTTGAACAGATGGGGAAACCGAGGCACAGAGCAATTTAGGCAAATTGCCTGAACTTGTACAGAATGAAGGTTGCAGACCTGAGATTCACACCCAGCTAGGGCTTCAGAGCACAGGCTCTTAATCAGCCCGCTGTGCATGGGTGATCTTGAGATGCTAACACCAGACGATGCCGTGAGGGGACCTTAGTCCATCTGCCCGTTCTGAGTTCTGGGAAGGCAGGTCTGACCCCATGTTGTCTACCTTTGTATTCCTCCTGCCTGGATCACTACTTGGCAAATAGCAGAGGCAAGGTGAAGGTTAATTTCAATAAATAAATGAAACTGTTCTAAGCACCGGTCTCATGGGTGGTTTACAAGAAAAGAGGAACCTCGACAAAAACTCAGTGTATATTATGGCTTCTTGAAAGAGGATGAATTGTGATAGTGTAAGTCACTGATGGGTTGCAGCCTCTTCCTTTGCGGGGATAAGTGCCATAGATGAAGAAAGGGAACAAGTGTGTAATTATAGCCTTCAGACAGGGTTGGTGATCTCCCTGATGACCGGCAGTCCTGGGAAATGAGACATTATACTTAAGAGTCAGCACCACTTTAACAAAACTCACTGAAGCGCAGGCAGAACAAGTCACGCACACTTGCAAAACCGAGTTTTTCTTTGGTGGCTCTGGAAGGCAAAATCTTACAGCACTTCTAGGTCCTTATTATAGACACCCTGTGTGCCTTCAGACACAGAGGTGCTGGGTAACTGAGAGCGTGGGTTTCTGGATAATGCTGACTAACAGCCGTTTTATTCACCTTCATTTGAGATGGGTGTGTTTTTAGGAGAGCATCTGGCGCTTAGTCGCTCGGTGGTGTCTGACTCTCTTTGGCCCCATGGATACAGCCTGCCACGCTCCTCTGTTCATGGACTTTCCCAGGCGGGAGTAAAGGACCACAGTACATTAGTGCCAACGTTTGCTCTCAGAGCTCTTTCGGGACTGTTCCAGGAGTGGACTGGGAGGCATACCCTGTGTTGGTCCTAATACAAGGCTTAAGTTAGCCAGTGCAGTGGTGGATGGGGTCTGTCAATAGGACCCCTTGCCAAGCTGTTCCTCTGCTGCAGCTGGGCTCTGGGTTCCACATCACTGTTGGCCATTAAAATAAGGCTGACTCAGAATTTGAGTGAAAAGTGCTCAGAAGTAGGGAAGACGGACTGGCCTGTCATCTTCATCTCTGGAGTATCATTCAGACTTTTTCTCATATGATTATGTACCTGTGAAACAGGCATGGGAAAATGAGATTAATGCAGAAAGGGTCTTAGTAAATTCCCCCTGACTCCTTTGTCTCTTTTTTTTAAACATCAGGGAGTTGTCTCCTCAAATGGTGATAATATAGGGAAAATTCTAGAGCAGAAATTCATCCACACTGTAAATTCAGATCAGGAGAATCCTGATGGCAAAAGCAACTGATTCTCAGACCCATCAAATGGCTTAAACGCTAATAAGTAAATTAGTAAATTTCACTAGGTAAACCTAACCTTTAACATCCGGTTCAAATATCTCCTCTGCCTGGAGGCTTTCTGTCCATCATCTCCCCCAGCTCAAGATAGCTGTGCTGTCCTTGAAAACTCCCAAAGCAGTGTGTTCCTATTCCTGAAATAACACCTGCCCTATTGTGTTCTCACTTATCTATTTTCATGTCTTTCTTCCCGCATGGATCTTGAGGTTCCAGGAGGGAACGATTCACCTTTGTGCTCCCAGCACCTGGCGTGTGTGGGCTGGTATGTAGGAGACGGTCTGTGTCTATTGGATGAATGAGTAACAGGAGAACTCATTAAATTTCATCTTTCACACTGGGCAAGAGGAGGACTTATCATATTGAAATATTTCCAACTTGTTAATAACAAGCAGCTCATTTTTATGATTAGAATTAAGAGTTCAGGGCACAGTGACTTTTTCCTTTATCTACTTCCTCATTCTCTTCTATCCCACCCACCCACCTTCTTAGAAATGTCACAAAAAAACTTGTCTACATTTTCTTCTAGTATACTTTGGGTCTTTCTGAAGAACGCCCTCCATTTTCTTTTCTTTTTTTTTAAAAAGTATCTGTGGTGTGTGTGTTCAGTCACTCAGTCATGTCTGACTCTTTGTGACCCTATGTCTGTCTGTTTATGATTGTAGCCTGCCGGGCTCCTCTGTCCTTGAGTGTCTCCTGGCAAGAATACTGGAGTGGGTTGCCGTGTCCCTCTCCATTTTTAAAGTATATTGACTGACAACATTGTGTTAGTTTCAGGTGTACAGCAAAGTGATTCAGCTCCATCTTTTCAGATATAGCTTTTTTCAGATTCTTTTCCCTTATAGATTATTGCAAGATACTGAGCGTAGTCCCCTCTGTTACACAGTCAGTCCGTGTTATTTGTCTGTTTTATATGTAGTATTGAAGAACACCCCTCTCTTTCTTTTCAGGCGGGCATTAATGAAAATGATTTTTACGACGGGGCATGGTGCGCAGGGAGGAATGACCTCCACCAGTGGATTGAAGTGGATGCCAGACGACTGACTAAGTTCACGGGTGTCATCACTCAAGGGAGGAACTCGCTGTGGCTGTAAGTGTGGCTGGACCCGTGCTCAGGCTCTGGGCCGTGGGCCTGAAGTTCTAGGGTTCAGACAGAGTCAGGGAAGTCGCAGGGAAGAATCTGGTGACCAGCAATAGAAGGGAAGAAAATTATAGGGAAGACGGGAGACTGGCCTTGCTGTAGACGCCCTGGGAAGGTGCATCTTTTGGTCAACACCTTCCCCAGCACAGGAGCAGAGAGAGGGATCCGCAGGTTAGATTGAGGACGCAAAGGTACTCTTTGGCAAGCAGCTGCCTTCTTGGATGTGGGTGAGTCACTGGTGCCCTGACAGGTGGGCTGGACTGGGGTTCAGCGAGCAACCGGTAGCTGGCTCCATCCACTGTCCTGGGGTAGAAGGAATGAATCTTCCCGATCCTGGGAAGAAAGAGGATGCACAGGCAAATTCCTGCATAAAGAACTTCTAGAGGAGGAGGGGAATTGAAGGATGAACCAGCGAGAATAAGATGGAATCCCATTGCTCAGGACGGAGCTTGAGATCAGGGCTGGGTCAGTAAGAATGGTGATCCCCAAAGAGGTGGGCTATGGTCCCTTACAATACTCCATCTCCTGGTGCTGCACTGTGGTCGATCACTTCAGTCGTGTCTGACCCTTTGTGGCCCACCAGGCTCCTCCGTCCGTGCGATTCTCCAGGCAAGAATACTGGAGTGGGTTGCCGTGTCCTCCTCCAGGGGATCTTCCCAACCCAGGGATCAAACCTGCGTCTCCTGTGTCTCTTGCATCGCAGGCAGATTCTTTACCACTGAGCCACCGGGGAACCCCAGTCTCATGGTAGATATATACAACGGAATATTATTCAGCTTTAAAAAGGCAGGGAATCCTGACACGCACTAGACTATGGATGAACTCTGATTATGCTCGAGGCAATAAGCCAGACACAGAAGGACAAACACTGAATGTTGCCGCTTCCATGAGGTTCCTAGAGCGAGTCAAGTCATAGAGACCGAAAGAGAAGGAACAGTGGCTGCCAAGGTCTGGAGGGGAGGGGAATGGCGTTATGATCTAATGGGTACAGGGTTGAGTTGAGGATGATGAAAAGTTCTGGAGATGGGTGGTGGTGATGGTGTCACAGAATTGCACACTTCCAAATGGTTAAAGTGATACATATTATGTTATGTATATTCTGCTACAGTAAACAAGAAAATCTATACAAACGAAACAAACCTTTTCACTTCATCCCAGGGCTGTTGGTAGAGACAGAGGCAGGACAGTATTTGTGAGGTTGTTCTGTGGCTCACGTTGTGTCCAGAGCAAACATGTGGAGACTGGGGGCTGGGCGAGAGTCAGGAGGGGCTGCAGAACCTTGGGCGTTTTCTGAATTTAAATAAGAAATGTTCAGGTCCTCTAGCATCTGTCTCTATACTGAGAAGCCAGGAGCACAAACACCCCACCCTTAGACATCAGGAAACTGTGCACCTAGTTAGCCAAGCATCGTCCGGTCCCGGCGGCCCTCCCCCTGCTCGGTCTGCACACTCAAATCCCGTGTCTTGACCCCTTTCAGTTTTACTGACTACTGGTTGGCAACCAGGCTTCCCTGATGGCTCAGCGGCTAAAAAATCCATCTGCAATGCAGCAGACACAGGAGACTCGAGTTCAGTCCCTGGGTCGGGAAGATCCCCTGGAGGAGGAAATGGCAACCCACTCTAGTATTCTTGCCTGAAAAATCCCATGGACAGGATCACAAAGAGTCAGACAGGACTCAGCAAGTAAACCAACAGAAAGAAACAGTTGGCAGGCATTTGAAATCTGTCATTGGTTGATTAGATTAATTTTAACTCCTAGAAAGGTCACCATTCATAAGTAAACCAGGATAAGAGAAGGGAACCTGGCATTTGTGCTCACATTTAAAGGCCTCTTATTGTCACTGTAAAGGGGAGTTTCTTATAAGATGACAGTTGTCAGGCAAGGACTCATACTGTTTTTGTCTGAATCTTTTTTATTGTAAAGACAAGACTGTAACCACTAACAATGTTTAGAAACATTACTGGTGATTCCACTGTCCTTAGGCAAACAGAATTTTTCTACATATTTGTAATCATACTACCTATGTGATTATTATTTTTAATTTAAAAAGTATCCATAACATTGTCATGCTGGGACTCAGATTTCATAATGATCATTGTTAATAGCCTGTAATTTACTCAGCTTTGCCTCACTCACTGTTTCAATTTTCTGCTATCACATATCATTTTGCAGGAGAGCATTTACACACTTTTTTTCTTCCTTTGAATTACTTCCTTCAAATTAATTTCCAGGGCAGGGATAATTTGTGCATTTTGAGGATGTTGGGTTCTGTATTTGTGCTACTTTGTGTATCGGATTTTTCACTTTACTTTCTGGTAACACTTCTGTATTTGTTCATTTGTGCTGATGTTTGCTCTGTAGTATGTGTTTTGCTCAATCAGTGGCTTATTACCATAACTATTGTTTTCACTGTGTAGATTCTTAAAAGGCAAGGAATTTAGAAGAAGCAAAGTCAAGTTGCTCGGGGAGAATAGAAACTCAGAAAGCCTGACTTGAGATGATCCATAGGGATGAGAGAAAGGGCTTTTCCTTAATGCTTGGGTGTTAGGCTGTCTAATCACTATCGTTAGAGAGGCAGTAGTTGGGTTATTATCGGATCAGAAAGAAGGAGCTGGTAGGAGTGCCGCTCACATTCTATTTCAGCTGGAAACACAAGAGGGTTTGGAGTGAATAAGAAATTTCAGTAGAACAATATCTTTCTTTGACTTAGCCCAGGACAGGAACATCTAGAGGGAGGCAGGGGATAGAATTGCTTTTAAGAGTCAGTGTTTTAATGTCTCAATGTATTTCAAGTCAAGGACAGTGAAAAGAAATCCAGTGAGTTTCAGTTTATCTTACCTCCTGGAATAGGGCTGTGCACTGAGGAGTGAGGAGGAAACGGTCAAGAGCGCATTTTGGTATCGAGCCCCTGTTCCCAGAGGCATGAATAATGCTGGAGGCATTGGCTATATTCTGTTACGGGCAGAAAACTTGCCAACAACAGGAACCAGCAAATACCCATAGTAAAGAAGGCAGTGGCTGTCTTTCTTTCCCTCTCCCAGGCTGTCCATGAGTTGCTCCCCTGTGGTCATCATATGACTTTCAATATTTTTGTTTATTGGTTTCCATATTTCTCGCCACTAGTTTATGGACACAATAGAGGCAATGCTTTGATAGTCTGGGTCTCTGGGACCTGGCCTAGTACCAGGCATCCGGTAGATGCTCAATGAATGATTCTTAATGAACATTGTAAGGAAGTAACAAATTAGCAAAGAGCCATTCACACCGAATACTGATGCGTTGATTAATTTACAAGTGAAAATGACTGAGAGCAGGCTTGAATTGTAAGGGGAGAGGAGAGGGGATGTGGAAAGTCTAGTTGAGGAGTGACGAGGATTTTTAGAGATGAAAGCATGGGAAACAGCATGGCTTTGGAATTACATCATGGCTGACTCTTGCTGGTTATGAGATTTTTCTTCTTTGAACCTCAATATGCTCTTCTTTAAAATGGGTTAACTACTGTCTAGCTCATAAAGATGTGGTGAAAGTTAAATGCAATTATGTTAATGATGTTTCAAAATTACCCAGCACATAGTAAGTGCTCAATAGATGGGACTTTCTTCCCTTTGCACCTCCTTGGGTTTATCTAGAACAGTGGTTTCAAGCTTATTTTTAGTCACAGGTCTTCCTTCTTATAAAGTCTTTCTTGGAAGCATTTAGAAAACACAAACAGACGTCCCCAGTGGTCCGGCAGTGAAGAAGCTGCCTGCCTATGCAGGAATCCGGGTTCAGTCTCTGGTCCCAGAAGATTCTACATGCCTCGGATCAGCTAAGCCCATGGGCCACAACTGCTGAAGCCTGAGCAACCTAGAGGTGGTGCTCTGCAGTGAAGAAAGCCACCGCAGCGAGGAGCCTGCGCACCTCAACTGGGGCACAGCCCCCACTCGGCACAGCTAGGGAAAGCCTGGACGCAGCAACAAACACTCAGGGCAGCTATAAATAAATAAATAAACCAAAAAGAAAAACAAATTCAGACAGGTGAAGCTGCTTCCTGTGCATCTGGTAGAGGGGAGCATTGCCTGCTGGGCCCTCCCTTCACCCTCTCATAGGTGCATCCTCGGAGGATGTATCCATCCAAGGATCGCTGGGTAACAAGCATGCTACACAGGGAGCCTCTCTAGGTTACAATCCTGCCAGCTCCTCCAAGCGCTGATTGCTTCTTTCTGACTCCAGCTGGGTAACAGGCGAATGTGGATTTCAGACCAAAACAAGCAATGGCAGAGTTGGAGTTAGAGTCTGATTTCTTCGAGTTAAACGGGAAGAACATTCGCTAGTCTCAGAGTGCTGCATTTGGTTGGTGATGTTTTAGAAATGGAAGGAAAATGGGGTGATGGCTCCTTCGGGTTGGCCAAACAGATGTTGTTATTTGTAAATAGCGCCTGTCTGATTGTTAGAATGCACAAGCACTTTGGCGTATTAATCAATTCAGTTCAGTTTCTTGGTCATGTCCGACTCTTTGTGATCCCATGGACTGTAGCACGCTAGGCATCCCTATCCATCACCAACTCCTGGAACTTGGAGTATTAATATCAGAACACTGAGAATATTTTTCATTCATCAAACTTTTGTGGTTGGTATTTTAAAATGGTCATCCATCATCTTATTTGTTCCTGACCTCCTTTTATGTGTTTATGATTTCACTTATCTCTTTATTGAGCATTCTGATCAGAACACTCTGTACAAGAAGTGGTCTGCCTGCAGGGAGCGCTCAGCCTGAAAGAACCTGATATGTTGACAGATCCGCTAGACTCAGCACAGTCCACACTGGTAGGACGGAAAGAGAGGTGCAGTTCTCAGACCTGTGATTCAGATGTGAAGGGCAATACAGGGGATGGTGATGCTTAGCCATGATCTGGGACTAGCTCATAACTCTATGATTCTAGTTTTGATAATTTTCAAATAATTCATGCTATTTGAAAGTAATAAAACATAATTGCTTCCATGATACTGAATAATTTACATTTTTCACCAATATAAATGATTCTTTCCCATTGCATTGCAGTTTAGTGGAACGTTAGTATGCTAGAAAAAGCCAATTTTTATTTTGCTGATTTCAGAAAGTACATCAGATGTGTGAGTGTCGCAGTTATAACCGATATGGTGACTGAAAAGTTAATTATTCTGCCTGAGGTAAGTAGATGCGTCTAATGACTTGGTTGAAATACAGGCAATTTAAAACAACCAAATGGTTTAGACTTTAATTACTTCATAAACAGGACAATTCTCATCCTCTCTTGAGAGTCTGTAAATGTGTCCTTCAAGAGAAGCAGCCGTTTGATTGATGGATTTGTAAGGTGAGGGCTGGGGAAAGTTTGTCTGGTTGGCTGAACTTTTTAAAAGCAGTTTGGCTAATTAAGCAGGATAAATGGCTTATGGCTGAGAACCCAGAGATGGTAGGAAAGATAGCTGCAGCCTGAAGAAGCTGGCTTTCAGTCTGTCGGTGCAGAATCTTGGCTGATATTCTGAATGTGAGTGTCCCCTTCGAGAATTCTGAGGGTAGAGAAAATGAGAAGATGGGGTACCCAAGCCAGACGAAGACAAGGGCAAGGAAAGGCCTGTTGCCTACTCTTTTCTTGGACACACCGCGGTCCTCGGAAGGACAAATGGCCGATGGAGTGGGTCCCCGAGGAGTGAGGGTGGTGTGAGCGGTGGGGCTGATGGGGGTGCAGAGGCTGAGCTGGAAGGAGGGCGTCCACCCATCCCAAGAGAGCAGAGCTGGGGAGTCAGGGAGTAAGTGCTGAAGTGGGTTCAGAGCCTTCACACGGAGGGTTTTCTATTCTTGATGAAGTAGGAGGCAGGTCCTCTGCAGACAGTGAGTGAGACAGACTCAGGGACTGGAGATGTAAGGACAGGGAGCTTCGCTGTCCCATTAGAGAAAGGGCTTGGTTGGCCTCCCAAGCTCAGGGAATTGTAATGGGCTCAGTGGTAAAGAGTCTGCCTGCGCATGCAGGAGACTCAGGAGATGAGTTCAATTCCTGGGTCAGGAAGATCCCCTGGAGAAGAGAATGGCAACCCACTCCAGTATTCTTGCCTGGGAGATCCCATGGACAGAGGAGCCTGGTGGGCTGCGGCCCATAGAGTTGCAAAGGGCTGGACACAACTGAACATGCTACACTCATGCATTTCCCCAGTGTTAGTCGCTCAGTCGTGTCCGACTCTTTGCGACCCCATGGACTGTAGCCCACGAGGCTCCTGTGTCCATGGAATTCTCTAGGCAAGAATACTGGAGAGGGTAGCCATTCCCTCTCCAGGAGATCTTCCCAGGGATCAAACCTGGGTCTCCTGCATGGCAGACAGATTCTTTACTCTCTGAGCCATTAAGGAAGCCCGCACATATGCGTTAGGCACCACTGATGCCTTCTCCACTAGAGGGTGGCGGAGTTGGTTGTAGTGCAACTGAAATCCTGGGACTCGGCCATTGCAGGACCCGGTAGGACACAAGAGTGAAGGGCTGTGAGACTGAGATCCAGGGCTGGTCAAGGAGTCCAAGCCAGAAGGCTGATTCCCTGGAAGTTAAGATCAAGTTCACAGAGCCCCTGGGGGAGATGAGGTTTCAGAAAAGACAGAAACTTGGAAGGGGAGGACACTGACCATCTGAGGACTCCACGGGGGCAGTCGAGGTGATGACTGGGGTCAGGGAATGGGGTGGAGAGGAGCAGACATCTGGGAATCTTGAGGTCGCAGGCTTGGCTGCTCAGGGCTGTTCGTGTTGGGAGAATCTCCAAGCCGCACTGGACCCTAGATCAGGAGAGGGGATGAAGAGGCAGCTGAGGAGGCAGCGGGGTCTGTGTGGAAAGGAAAATGAAGGTGAGGAGGGACAGAGGCCTGTGCAGAGGCCGCTGGAGGACGTTCATCCCGAGACCAGGGAGAGAGATGGAGCCTTCCCAGCAGCTGGCTTGGCCTGGGGCTCCGCCCAGGGGCTGGACCTCTGGTTTCCTCAGTGAGAAGTATTCACCCGGCCCCTCCCTGTGTCTTCAACTTCATCTGGTTTTCCACTCCTGGAGGGCTGAGCCTTGGCAGTCTGGGCCGCAGCCCTGCAGCAGCATGCCAGGGTGCAGAGGGAAGGGTGCCGGGCTGGGCCGGGAACGCGGAGGCCCTGGAGGCAGGGCTCACGGGGCCACCGCTGCGCTTTGTGAATCACCTGCTCGTTGTCTCGAAAAGAGTCAGACACAACTTAGCCGGCCCGCAGCACTCTCAGGAGAGAGCCTCTGTGTGTTTTCAGGACGTGGTCCTTTGCGTCTCCTCCCTCACTGGCAAAATGAAGTGTTTGGCATCTGTGGGGGCTGGGAGACAGACGTTTCCAAACTTCTCTCTAACCTCTTTGAAAACCGTCAGTTTCTGAACTGCGGAGTTTGGCTAAAATGGAGGGGTTTCGATGACAACATCTCCAAGTTCAAGTAGCAGGCAGGCGTGCCATCATAGTGCCAGTTGCCTTATGTTACCACAGTGCAGGGAGAGTTATTTCAAACCGAGCAAAGCTCTCTCCTGTGGCTCAGTGGCTCATCCTTGGTTTCCTGGTGCCAGGTGACTAAGGAATCTGTTCAGAAGGTAAAATCTCTGAAGCAACTTATGCAGCTCAACTCCAGAAAAATGAATGATCCAATCAAAAAATGGGCCAAAGAACTAAATAGGCATTTCTCCAAAGAAGACATATGGATGGCTAACAAACACATGAAAAGATGCTCAACATCAGTCATTATCAAAGAAATGCAAATCAAGACCACAGTGAGGTACCATTTCACACCAGTCAGAATGGCTGTGATCCAAAAGTCTACAAGCAATAAATGCTGGAGAGGATGTGGAAAAAAGGGAACCCTCTTACACTGTTGGTGGGAATGCAAACTAGTATAGCCACTATGGAAAACAGTGTGGAGATTCCTTAAAAAATTCAAATGGAACTGCCTTATGACCCAGCAATCCCACTGCTGGGCATACACACCGAGGAAACCAGAATTGAAAGAGACACATGTACCCCAATGTTCATTGCAGCATTGTTTATAATCGCCAGGACATGGAAACAACCTAGATGTCCATCAGCAGATGAATGGATAAGAAAGCTGTGGTACATATACACAATGGAGTATTACTCAGCCCTTAAAAAGAATAAATTTGACTCAGTTCTAATGAGATGGATGAATCTGGAGCCAATTATACAGAGTGAAGTCAGCCAGAAAGAAGAACACCAATACAGTACTAACACATATATATGGAATTTAGAAAGATGGTAATGATGACCCTGTAGGTGAGACAACAAAAGAGACACAGATGTATAGAATGGACTTTTGGCCTCTGAGGGAGAGGGAGAGGGTGGGATGACTTGGGAGAATGGCACTGAAACATGTATACTATCATGTAAGAAACGAAGTGCCAGTCTATGTTCAATACAGGATACAGGATGCTGGAGCACGGGGATGATC